>JAODAL010040772.1:0-36564 GCA_025379985.1 Phyllomedusa bahiana
GCAGAGCTGGATGTGTCATCCCCCCAAACACTGCCCCCTATAAATTAGCAGAGTGGGGGGGTGTCAATCCCCCCAAACACTGCCTCCTATACAAGTAGCAGACTGGAAAGTGTCATCCCCAATCCCCTCCCCCTTTTACTGGTTTGCAGAGCTGGATGTGTATCCCCCCAAAACACTGCCCCCTATACATGTTGTAGGGGCTGGAAGTGTCATCCCCCAATCACTGCCCCCTTTCATGTACAAGCGGGGGTGTGTCAACCCCCCCTCACTGCCCCCTTTACATGTGCCCGAGCTGGGTGTCACCTCAAACACTGCCCCCTTTTACAAAGTAGCAGAGCTATATTTAACACCCAAACAATTCCCCCATACAAAGTAGCAGACTGGGAATGTATCGCCCCAAACCTTTCCCCCAATTCATGTAGAAAAGCTGGAGGGGGGTCATCACACAAATCACTGCCTCCCATACATGTAGCAGGAGGATGTGTCATCACCCCAATCACTGGCCCCCCTATACATGTAAAAGAGCTTTGGGGGTGTCCCTCACCCAAAAAAATGCCCCCTATAAAATTAGCAAGCTGGGGGTGTCATCTCCCATCACTGCCCCCCAATTTCATGTACCCGAGCTGGGGGTGTCATCACCCAAAACACTGCCCCTATACATGTAGCAGAGCTGGAAGTGTCATCCCCCAATTTACCGCCTCCTATATATGTAGCAAAAGTGGATCTGTTTATCAACCCCAAACACTGCCCCCCTATACATGTTGCAGAAATTTGGGGGGTTTATCACCCCAAAAACTGCCCCCTAACATGTAGCAACTGGAGGTGTATCCCCCAACACGCCTCCAAAACATGTAGCAGAGCTGATGTTCATCCCCCAATCACTGCCCCCCATAAAAGGGAGCAGAGCTGGTTTTGTCACCCCCAAACACTGCCCCCTTTACATGTAGTAGAGGGGGGTGTCCCTCCCCCCAATTTCCCCTGCCCCCTATACATGTAGCGAGCTGGAAATGTCATCCCCCAAAATCACTGCCTCCTATACATGTACAGAGCTGGTGTGTCATCCCCCAATACGCCCCCTATTAAAATGTAAGAGCTGGATGTGTCATCCCCCCCAAACACCTTTCCTCCCTTTTTACTGTAGCAGGCGGTGGGTCATCCCCCCAAACACTGCCTCCTTACATTAGCAGAGCTCGATTGTTTATCACCCCAATCATGCCCCCCATTTCATGTAGCAAAAGCTGGGTGTGCATCCCCCCCAAAACCCCTGCCCCCCATACCCTGTAGCAGGTGGGTGTGTCATCACCCCCAATCACTACCCCCTATACATGTAGCAGAAACGGATGTGTCATCCCCCAAACACTGCCCCTATACATGTAGGGAAGCTGGATGTGTCATCCTCCCAATTAATGCCTCCTATACCTTTTAGCAGAGCTGGGTGTGTCATCACCCAATCACTGCCCCCCATAAAAATGTAGCAGAGCTGGGGTGTGTCATAAAACCCAAACACTGCCCCCCATACAAAGTAGCAGAGCCCGGATTGCATCTCCAATCACTGCCTTCCCATTTCATGAGCAGAGCTGGATGTGTCATCAAACCCCAAACACTGCCTCCTATACATGTAAACAAGCTGGATTGTCCCTCACCCCCAAACACTGCCCCCTATACATGTAGCGAGCTGGAAAAGTGTCATCCCCAACAATTTTGCCCCCATACATGTTCAGAGCGGGGGGTTTTAAACCCCCAATCACTTTCCTCCTATCATTAGCCCGAGGGGGATGTGTCATCCCCCAAGCACTGCCCCCTATAAATTTTACAAAAGCCCGGAGGTGTCCCCCCCCCAATTTACCGCCTCCTATACATGTTTGCGGGGGATTTTGTCATCCCCCCATCACTTTCCCCTATACATGTAGCCCGGCGGGGTGTGTCATCACCCAAAACACTGCCTCCCCAAATTTGTTTGCAGACGGGATGTGTCTTCCCCCCAAACCCCTGCCTCCCATATAGTACAAGGGTGGGTTGTCATCACCCCAAACACTGCCCCCTTTACATGTAGCAAGTGGGGGTTTCATCACCCAAAACCCTTCCTCCTTTTACAGTACAGAGCTGGGGGTTTTTCATCACCCAATCACGCCCCCCTTTTCATGTAGAAAAGCAGGATGTGCATTTACCCAATCAAAAGCCCCCATACATGTGCAGAGTGGGTGGGGTATCACCCATTTACGCCCCCTTACATGTAGCAGAGCTGGATGTGGTTAATCACCCAATCACTGCCCCCTATCATGTAGCCCGAGTGGGAAAGTGTCCCCCCAATCACTGCCCCCTTATATGTAGCAAGCTGGGGTTTTCATCACCCAATCAATGCCCCCTATCATGTAAACAGGCTGGGGGGTGTCATCACCCAATCAATTCCCCCTATAAAAGTAGCAGAGCTGGAAAGTGTCAACCCCCCCAAACCCTTTCCCTATTTGTAAACAGGAAACTGGGTGTGTCATCCCCCAATCACTGCCCCCCATACAAGTAGCAGAGGGTGGGGTTGTCCCTCCCCCAATCAATGCCCCTATACATGTAGTAGAGGTGGATGTGTATCCCCCAATCACTGCCTTTTAAAAATGAACAGAGTGGGTGTGGGCATCACCCAATCACTGCCCCCCATACTGTAGCAGAGCTGGAGGTGTCAACCCCCCTTCACTGCCTCCTATACATGTAGCCCGAGCTGGAAGTGTCATCCCCCCCCACGCCTCCTATACATGGCAGAGTGGATGTGTCATCCCCCAAACACTTCCCCCTTTACGGGAGAAAAGCTGGATGTGGCATTTACCCAAACACTGCCTCCTATACATTAGCCTATGGAAGTGTCATCACATAATCATCCCCCCTATAATGTAGCAGAGTGGAAAGTGTCATCCCCCCAACACTGCCTCCCATATATGTAGGCCCCAGTGGGTGGTCTCCCCCCCAAACATGCCTCCCAACCCGGGACAGAGCGGGTTTTTGTCACACCCAATCACTGCCCCCTTTTAAATTTTAGCGAGTGGGTGTGTCATCCCCCCAAACCCCGCCTCCTATACATGTTCCCGAGCTGGATTTTTCAAATAATCACTGGCCCCCCATACATGTAGCAGAGCTGGGGGAAATGTAATCCCCAATCACTGCCTCCTATACATTAGCAGAGCTGGGGTTTTCACGCCCAATCACTTTCCCCCCCATACATTAGCAAAAGCTGGGGGTGTCATACCAATCCGCCTTTCCTTTTCATTTTAGCAGAGTGGGTGGGCATCCCCCAATCCAAATGCCCCCCCTTTTCATGTAGCAGAGCTGGATGTTCATTTCCCCCAAACACTGCCTCCCATACATGTACAGAAACTGGGGGTTCATCCCCCCAAACAAATGCCCCCTTTTTATGTAGCAGAGCTGGGGTTTTTGTCATCCCCCAATCACTGCCCCCCATACAGTAAACAGAGCTGGAAGTTTTCATCCCCCAAACACTGCCCCCTATACATTTTAAATAGACTGGATGTGTCCCTCCCCCAACACTGCCCCTATACATGTTTCAGAGCTGGATTTGTCCCTCACCCAATTTAGCCCCCTATACATGTACAGAGGGATGTGTCATCCTCCAATCACGCCCCCTATACATGTAGCAGAGCTGACTATGTCCCTTTACCCCAAAAAACCCCCTTACATGTGCAAGCTGGAATGTCATCCCCCCAAACACTGCCCCCAAAACATGTAGCAAACTGGAAAGGGGTCATACACAAAACCTGCCCATAACATGGGAGCCAAAGCGGATTGTCACACCCAATTTACTGCCTCCCAAAACATGAGCAGAGCTGGGGGCCCTCACCCAATCACGCCCCCCCATACTGTAGCAGAGCTGGGTGTGTAAACTCCCAGTTTAATGCCCCCTATAATGTAGCGAGGGAGGGTCATCACCCCAAAACTGCCCCTATACATGTAGAAAAGCTGGGTTTCTTTAAAAAAATCACTGCCTCCTATAAAAGTAGCAGAGCTGGAGGGTTTATCAACCCCAAACACTGCCCCCCTATTCATTTGCAAACTGGAGGGTCATCCCCCAAATTTACCCGCCTCCCATACATGAAACAGAGCTGGTGTTTCATCCCCCAAAACACTGCCCCCTTTTAAATGTAGAGGCTGGATTTTGTCATCCCCCCAAACACTGCCCCCTATACAAAAAAGTTGAGCTGGATGTGTCAACCCCCAACATCACTGCCCCTATACATGTTTCAGAGCTGGAGGTGTCATCACCAAATCACTGCCTCCTATTTCCCTGTAGCAAGGGTGGAGTGTCATCACCCCAAACACTGCGTCTTTTAAAAATGTGTAAGGGATGTTTTATCCCCCCAACAATCACTGCCTCCTATACAAGTGCAGACTGGGTGTGTCACCCCCCCAAACACTGCCCCCCCTTAAATTTTAAAAAAATGTGCAGAGCTGGGTGTGTCATCCCCAATTTACGCCTCCATACATGTAGCGAGTGGATGTGTCCCTCCCCCAATCACTCCCCTCCTATAATGTTGCAGAGCTCGATGGTCATCACCCAATCCCGCCCCCATACTGGGGCAGAGCTGGATGTGCATCCCCCCAAACACTGCCCCCTAAACATGTAGCAGAGCTGGATGTGCATCACCCAATCCTGCCCCCCATTCATGTAACCGAGCTGGATGTGTCAACCCCCAAACACTGGCCCCCCATACATGTACAGAGCTGGATGTGTAAACCCCAATCAGCCTCCATACTTTTAGCAGAGCTTGGGTGTGTCCAACCCCCCCAATTTACTGCCCCCAAAACAAGTAGCAAAACTGGATGTGCATAAACCCCAAAACACTTCCCCCTATACAGAAAAAAAAGCTGGGTTTTGTCATCACCCCAACCCCTTCCCCCAAAACTTTTACCGGGTGGATGTGTCATCACCCAAACACTGCCCCCCTTTCTTTTTGCAGAGCTGGATGTGCATCACCCCAATCACTGCCTCCTTTTAATTAACAGATTTGGGTGTGCATCACCCAATCACTGCCCCCTATAAAATGAAACAGAGCTGGATGTGTCTTTTTCCCAATCACTGCCTCCCATACATGTACAGAGTGGTTTTGTCATCACCCAACAATGGGGCCCCCCTATTCATGTTTGCAAGGGTTGGGTGTGTCAAACCCCAAACCTGGGCCCCCTATTTCAGTAGCAGAGCTGGATGTTTTCATCACCCCAAACACTGCCCCCATAAAATTAGCAAAAGCCGGAAAAGTGTATCCCCCCCAAACCTGCCCCCCATCCCTGAAACAGAGCGGGGTGTGTCATCCCCCAAACACTGCCTCCATACCTTAGCAGACTGGATGTGGGCATTTCCCCCAACACCCGCCCCCCATACATGTAGCAAGCTGGAGGGTCACCCCCAATCATTCCTCCTATACATGTAGCAGAGCTGGATGTGTATAAACCCCTCAAGGGCCCCCTATATTTAGCAGAGCTGGATTTGTCTCACCCAAAACACTGCCTCCCATAATGTAGCAGAGCGGGGGTTGTCCCTCCCCCCCAAACCTGCCCCCCCCATATATGTAGCGGCTGGATATGTTTTTCACCCCCAAACACTGCCTTCCTTTTACATGTAGCAACTGGGGGTGCATCAAACCCAAACACTTCCTCCTATTTCATGTAGCAGAGTGGATGTGGGCATCACCCCAAACACCCGCCCCCCATAAATTTTAGCAAGCAGGGGTGGGGTCATCACCCCCAAACACTGCCCCTATACAAGTAGCAAGGGGGATGTGTCTTTACCCCCGTCCAAATGCCTCCTATACATGAAACAGAGCTGGATGTGTCATCACCCCAAAAATGCCCCCCCAAAACATTTTAGCAGAGCTGGTGTGTCATCCCCCCCAAACACCCGCCTCCTATATATGTTTGCAGAGCTGGATGTGTCAATAAACCCCAAAAAAATGGGCCCCCAAAACATGGGAGCAAGTGGAGGTGTCATCACCCAAAAAAATTTTCCCCCTAAACAAGTAGCAGGTGGATGTGTCATCAACTATTTAGTTTTTTTTAGGGGATGTATGGCTTCTCTCTTGATCATGGACACTTACGAGGGATTTGGGCCCCCACTCCTTTTCCTGGGGGGGAGTTTGGGTCCTGAATTGAAACAAATTTGGGGTTTCAAAAATCAAAGGTGGGAAGAATTTTATAAAAATGGTTTTGGGGGGGTGTTGCCAGCCCCAGGGGGGCCGGGCCCGGGGGTTAAAAGCTGACAGGGGCCCCGCCCCCTGGGTGGTGAGAATTAATAAGATGATTTATAATCACCTCTCCCTTGGGTGCCCTTTTACACACCACGCTAGTCACTTCTCCCTGACGCCTGTGCTGCTGCGGGTTTCAGCCCTTCCATGTGTAAGCCCGGGGTTTTAAACCTCCCACAATCTTCTTACCACTCCCCTGAAATACTCTGTGCTGTAGGGGGTCCCCCCTTTCCACATTTTACTTCAATCTGTAACCTCCACAGATCTTTTACCACTCTTTGAAATACTCTGGTGAGGAGGCCTCGCCTCCTTTCCACTATGTTCTCTAGTCTGTTACCTCCCCCAGATCTTCTTACCACTCCCGGGAATATCTGTGTGCTAAAAGGCCCCGCCCCTTTCCCCACCATGTTCTCCTTTTTGTAACCTCCCAGCACTTTCTTACCCCCTCCTGAAATCCCTCTGGCTGCTAGGGGGGCCCCGCCTCCTTCCCCCCTATTTTCTCTCAATCTGAACCCCACAGATCTTCTTGCCACCTCCTGAAATACTCTTGCGCTAGGGGGGGGGCCTCGCCCCCTTCCCTATGTTGCCCAGTCTGAAACCTCCCAAGATCTTTTCCCACTTCCGAAATACTCTGTGCTGTGGGGCCTCACCTCCTTTCCTAGTTCCCAATAGGGGAAGAAAGAAAAAATAAAAAATGCCCCCGGCGAGGGTTTTGGTAAGAAAAGCCCGAGCTAGAGGCTTTTGTAAAAAAGTTTTTATTCAAAAAAAGCACCGAGTTCCCGATGCAAAATTAAAAACAAAGATAAAAACTTGAGACGCGTTTTGCGCGAGCGCCGCGCTTCATCAAAGTATCAAACACTTTAAAAAAAACCTGGTGTATTAAAAAAGACTAGACGTAGTTGGATACATGGTGTGTCTGGCGGATGACGTGAGGATACGGGGTAATCAGTGATGAAGCTCGGAAGATCAAAGAACATTGGAGGATGAGGTGTCAATCAAAGGAAGCACTGGAGGAGCCTGTAAAGGACTATGGATATCCCGCTGAGAAGTGCTTGTATGGAGTAAAAATGGGTTATATTCCAAGGGAAGGGGCTGTAAACCCTTATGGATAAGTCGTGTGTAAAAAACCCCTGAAAACTGTATAAAAGTAAATGAATCAGGAATTCAGAAGAGGGCGGGTAAATGGAGCACCAATGGGGGGGCTGTCTCATTTAAAATAAAAAGGCGTAAAGTCTTTAGGTTGAAGGGCCAAATGTAGTTAAAAATATATAAAATAAAGTGTTGGTTCAATGTGGAAGGAAAAAAATGGACCAATGAATGTGTGTCAAGGGACCGTTGTGATAGGTAAGGATAAAGCGGGGGGTTCGAATACCCAAAGTGGCTGGGAACAACAGTATTTTGGGGATTGGTGTTTTAAAAACCCGGGGTTACAAGGGGCCCAAATTAAAAAATGGAGCTACTTCTTAGAGAAAATAATGAAAAAAATCCTATTTCTTATAACGAGTGCGCTGTGATTGGTGCTTTGAGCTGCGGGAATTTCGAGCGGACCAATAAGAAATGGAGCTACTTCTCTATGGGAAAATACATAGAAAAGTCATATCTCTTTGTGAGAAGGGGGAATTGCTGGGTTTGGGTGTTTTTGGCTGCGGGGATTGCAGAGGACCAATCAGGAAGGAGTTCCTCTTATGAAAAATACAGGAAAAAGTTATTCTATTTGTTAGGAGCGAATAAAACTCCAATCGCAGTTCTTTTAGTTTTTACAGACATATATAAAAGTTTATAATAAAGCAAAAAATACATTTATGAAAAAAAGTGTAAAAGAGCTCGACTGAAATACAACGTGCCCCGGGATGATGTCTTATACAATATAAGGCTGGAACGGCGAGTGCGCTACTGAAATATGGTTTTATCTAAGTTTAAAATTGCGGAAAACTTTCTAGATTTGTTGACGTGTATTACGGCATTTCATACTGCGCCTAGAGCGTATATACTTAGTCGCTGTGTATATAAAGAAGCTATAGATTGGCGATCAGTCCCCCGTGGGGCCGGTCGTTGTCTCTACCAGATATAAAGATTTTTACTCCTAATAAATTAATTCTGTAGCGTCGTTTAGACCTTTGGGAAACAGAGTTTGTAACCTATAGATCCAAAACATTTCTCTTTTTTGAAGGGCCTGTAGTCGATTAGGTTGTTTTTTTTGGGGGGGATAAAGTCCACAGGAGTGATGTGTAGGACTTTGAAGTCTTTTTGATGGTGTTCACTGCAGTGACGAGACACACTCTGTAACGGGTCCCCTCGTTTAACGCATGCCCTATGGCCATTAAGGCGAATGTGCAGAGGTCGGGACGTTCTGCCTACATACTGGATCTTACAAATACATTCAATGACATAGATAACGTAGGAGCTTTTGCAGTTGTGTTCATGTTTAATGGGATATGTTTCTCTGGTAGTGTTAGAAGTGATTTGGGACTTAGTACTAATGCTTAAACAGCAAAGGCAATAGGGGGAGCCACAGGGGGAACTGCCGGGTGTAACGGAATTAGTATTTTGAACCATAAAAACAAAAAATAGGACCGGGCGCTCGTGCGCAGCAAATAAATCCTCGTGCGGTGGCCACGTAGGATAAAGAATATATTTATTTCATTAAAAACATAAATAGCATAACGCGTTTCGTGCTAAAAAGCACTTCCTCAGATGCTGTAATGTTACATACATAGTAGAAAAAGCAAACACTGTTTATATACCTAATGCTTAACTTTGTAATTGGCTGGTAAGCCTACAACCAATCCTGGTGCTTGTTGGAAGGAGAAGGGGAAAAAAAAAAAACCCAAAAAACTAGGGGAGTTCAGAGGAAGCTCATGAATACAAGTAAAGCTATTTAACAATGAGGGCTATAATAAGGAAGAATTCTATTGGTTGAGCAAAATGGCGGGGAATTCATAATATCCCATTAAAATTAGAGCTACTCCGTGTCTGTATTTGCTCTATGGGAGGCATCTTAGCCAATTAAATTAAGACACCTACAAACATTGCAGGTATTCAAAGAGAGGACGCCTATGGAATTAGTATTTTGGGTTTCCATGTTTTTTTTATCCGGCTAGGAGCTATCAGATTTTTTGTATTGGGAGCTCTTCTATAGATGATGCCTGGTTTTTCTGGTAGGAGTGGTCCTAAAAAGGGCTCTTTTTTCAGAAGATACCAATGTTGCTGTAAGGTGCTCCTGATCGGGAGGTGTTGTATTGTGTAATGAGTGAGAAGTTTATTTTTGAGGTGCTATCACCTTCTGCTTTGATTTTTTTCCCCCAATCTGTTTGTGTCAGTGCTTTGACCCTCTCTCTTTTGCATTTAATAATAATTGTTCGGGGTATTTTTTGTCCCTAAACCTATTCTCTAGGATTTCAATGTGGCGGGCACAGTCAGAATCTTCGGTGCAATTTTTTCTTATTCTTTTAAACTGTCCGTATGGTATGTTGCATAGCCAAGGCTTATGATGTGCACTTCTGAAATTGATGTAAGTGTTGCTGTCTACGGACTTGAAATGGGTAGTTGTAATGAATTTTCCTTGTTTCAAGTAGATGTTTAAGTCCAAGAACTCTATGGGCGACATGTATGAATTCGAATGCGTACTTTTTTTTTACTTGGCGCCGACACTCCAGTTCTAAATAGATAGAGAAGAGTGTAGAATACGACAGTATGAAGATTTTTGGCGCATTACATAGAGCTTAATGCGCCAAAGTTTGTATGGGCGTAGAGTGTAATGGGCCAAACTTTGTATGGTGCATAGAGTGTAATGGGCAAAACTTTGTATGGGCATAGAGTGTAATGGGCCAAACTTTGTATGGGCATAGAGTGTAATGGGCCAAACTTTGTATAGTGCATAGAGTGTAATGGGCCAAACTTTGTATGGGCATAGAGTGTAATGGGCCAAACTTTGTATGGGCATAGAGTGTAATGGGCCAAACTTTGTATGGTGCATAGAGTGTAATGGGCAAAACGTTGTATGGTACATAGAGTGTAATGCGCCAAACTTTGTATGGTGCATAGAGTGTAATGGGCAAAACTTTGTATGGGCATAGAGTGTAATGGGCCAAACTTTGTATGGACATAGAGTGTAATGGGCCAAACTTTGTTTTGTGCATAGAGTGTAATGGGCAAAACTTTGTATGGACATAGAGTGTATGGGGCAAAACTTTGTATGGGCATAGAGTGTAATGGGCCAAACTTTGTATAGTGCATAGAGTGTAATGGGCCAAACTTTGTATGGGCATAGAGTGTAATGGGCAAAACTTTGTATGGGCATAGAGTGTAATGGGCAAAACTTTGTATGGTGCATAGAGTGTAATGGGCAAAACTTTGTATGGTGCATAGAGTGTAATGGGCCAAACTTTGTATGGTGCATAGAGTGTAATGGGCAAAACTTTGTATGGGCATAGAGTGTAATGGGCCAAACTTTGTATGGGCATAGAGTGTAATGGGCCAAACTTTGTATGGGCATAGAGTGTAATGGGCAAAACTTTGTATGGTGCATAGAGTGTAATGGGCAAAACTTTGTATGGGCATAGAGTGTAATGGGCCAAACTTTGTATGGGCATAGAGTGTATAATGCGCCAAACTTTGTATGGTGATTATAGTTTAATGTGCAAAACTTTGTATGGTGAATAGAGTGTAAAAGGGCCAAAACTTTGTATGGGCATTAGAGTGTAAAACGGCCAAACTTTTTATTGTGCATAGAGTGTAATGGGCCAAACTTTGTATGGGCATAGAGTGTAATGGGCAAAACTTTCTATGGTATAGAGTGTAATGGGCCAAACTTTGTATAGTGCATAGAGGGTAATGGGCAAAAATTTCTATGGTATAGAGTTAAATGGGCAAAACTTAGTGTTTGGGCATCGAGTGTAATGGGCAAAACTTTGTATAGTGCATAGAGTGTAATGGGCCAAACATTGTTTGGTGCATAGAGTGTAATGGGCAAACTTTGTATGGGCATAGAGTGTAAATGGGCCCAAAACTTTGTATGGACATAGAGTGTAGTGGGCAAAACTTTGTATAGTGGCATGGAGTTGTAATGGGCCAAACTTTGTATAGTGCATAGAGTGTAATGGGCAAAACTTTGTATGGGCATAGAGTGTAATGCGCCAAACTTTGTATAGTGCATAGAGTGTAATGGGCAAAACTTTGTATGGTGAATAGAGTGTAATGGGCCAAACTTTGTATGGGCATAGAGTGTAATCGGCCAAACTTTGTATAGTGCATAGAGTGTAATGGGCAAAACTTTGTATGGGCATAGAGTGTAATGGGCCAAACTTTGTATGGTGCATAGAGTGTAATGCGCCAAACTTTGTATAGTGCATAGAGTGTAATGGGCAAAACTTTGTATGGGCATAGAGTGTAATGGGCCAAACTTTGTATGGTGCATAGAGTGTAATGGGCCAAACTTTGTATGGTGAATAGAGTGTAATGGGCCAAACTTTGTATGGGCATAGAGTGTAATGGGCAAAACTTTGTATAGTGCATAGAGTGTAATGGGCCAAACTTTGTATGGGCATAGAGTGTAATGGGCCAAACTTTGTATAGTGCATAGAGTGTAATGGGCCAAACTTTGTATAGTGCATAGAGTGTAATGGGCAAAACTTTGTATGGTGCATAGAGTGTAGTGGGCAAAACTTTGTATGGGCATAGAGTGTAATGGGCAAAACTTTGTATAGTGCATAGAGTGTAATGGGCCAAACTTTGTATGGGCATAGAGTGTAGTGGGCAAAACTTTGTATGGGCATAGAGTGTAATGGGCCAAACTTTGTATGGGCATAGAGTGTAATGGGCCAAACTTTGTATGGTGCATAGAGTGTAATGGGCCAAAAATCTGTCATATTCTACACTCTTCTATATCTATTTAGAATTGTGGTGTTGGCGCCAAGTAAGAAAAAAGTACGCATTCGAATTCATATATGTCGCCCTATATTGTCTGCATTGCAATTCATACATGTTGCGCTCTTAATGTTTCAATGCTCGGATTATGAGATTCTGAGAGTGTAGAATACGACAGATTTTTGGCGCATTACCTAGAGCGTAGTTCGCCAAGTTTGGGCCAGTACACGCGATGCCCATACAAAGTTTGGCGCATTAAGCTCTATGTAATGCGCCAAAAATCTTCATACTGTCGTGTTCTACACTCTTCTATATCTATTTAGAACTGGAGTGTCGGCGCCAAGTTAAAAAAGAGTACGCATTCGAATTCATATATGTCGCCCTATATTGTCTGCATTGGCTTTGGCTACGAATTGGATTCCTTTGGTGTTATTATTCAGATGGTTAATGAATGAGGGAATAAGGTCGGGGGGTCCGGACCATACAAAAAAGAGGTTGTCTATAAACCTCTTGTAAAGAGATATGTATTGGGAGAATGTTGGTTGATCATAAATGTATTCTGCCTCGTATGCCCCCATAAAGATATTCGCATACGAGGGGGCGACTCTTGTGCCCATGACTGTTCCCCGTATCTGCCAATAGGTGGCGCCATTGTCATGGAAAAAATTATTTTCCAATATCAGTTTGAGACCTTTTATTAGGAATTATTTTTTTTCGGAGGGTTAGTGAAGGATCTGTATTTAATATCTCACTAACACACTGTATGCCAATGTGGTGTTGGATGTTCAAGTAGAGCGCCGATACGTCTGCTGTAATCAGAATATAGTTTTCGTTAGTTGGGAGTTCTGATAAGAAATTAATAAGCTGTCCGGAATCTCTGAGGTAACTTTGTAGGTTGATAACAAAAGGTTGCAAGTGCAGGTCTAGGTAATGAGATAACTGACTGGTAGTGGAGTTGATGCCGGAAATTATGGGACGACCAGGGGGTGAGGTGAGGTTTTTATGGATTTTTGGAAGATAGTAGAAGAACGGATGACTGGGTTCGGGAATGTGAATGAAAACTTTTTCTTTTTTGTCCATAATATTCCACTATGTTACTCTCAGTCTGTTACCTCCCACCAGATCTTCTTAACACTCTCCTGAAATACTCTGTGCTGCTAAAAGGTCCCGCCTCCTTCCACTATGTTACTCTGAGTTTGTAACCTCCCAGCAGATCTTCTTACCACTCTCCTGAAATACTCTGTGCTGCTAGGAGGCTCCGCCTCCTTCCACTATTTTACTCTCAATCTGTAACCTCCCACTAGATCTTCTTACCACTCTTCTGAAATACTCTGTGCTGCTAGGAGGCCTCGCCTCCTTCCACTATGTTACTCTCAGTTTGTAACCTCCCAGCACATCTTCTTACCACTCTCCTGAAATACTCTGTGCTGCTAGGAGGCCTCGCCTCCTTCCACTATCTTACTCTCAATCTGTAACCTCCCAGCAGATCTTCTTACCACTCTCCTGAAATACTCTGTGCTGCTCGGAGGCCTCACCTCCTTCCACTATGTTACTCTAAATCTGTAACCTCCCACTAGATCTTCTTACCACTCTCCTGAAATACTCTGTGCTGCTAGGAGGCCTCACCTCCTTCCACTATATTACTCTCTGTCTGGGACCTCCCACCAGATCTGCACAATACTCTGTGCTGCTGGAAGCACTGCTTCTTTAAATAAGTAACTCCTTTCAATACCACTGCACTCCTCTACTGACATACTCTGTGCTGCTTGGAGACCTTGTTTCTTCTACTATGTAACTCTCAGTACATGACCTCCCAGAAGATTGCCACATTCCTCTCCTGAAATAATCTGTGCTGCTACGAGACACTGCTCTTCCCACCATGTAACTCTACCCCCACAAAATATTCACACTATTCTACTAAAATACTCTGTGCTGCTGGTGACTCTGTACCTAATACTATACATTACTCAATTTGTAAATCCCATTCCTAAAATACTCTGTGCTGCTGATGACTCTGTACCTAATACTATACAACACTCAATTTGTAAATCCCATTCCTAAAATACTCTGTGCTGCTGGTGACTCTGAACCTCCTACTATACAACACTCAATTTTTAAATCTCAATACTAAAATACTCTGTGCTGCTGGTGACTCTTAACCTCCTACTATACAAGACTCAATTTGTAAATCCCATTCCTAAAGTTCTCTGTGCTGCTAGGGATCCTACTCTTCCCATACTATGCAGCACGTGGTCTTCAACCCTCTTCCCCTCAAAATATGTGTACTCCTTTCCTGAAATACTCTGTGCTGCAGAAATCATCAACTTCTATGTAGAAGTAGTGCAGAAAAAATGATTGCCCCACATCACATCCTGATAGTTAATAAAAGTCACCACATTCGTAGAATATAGGACAAAACTTAAAATCCCATTGATTAAAGACTACAAAATTTGACGCGTTTCATGCTTGCATCGGCTCCTATTGGGAGATGACTGGGAAGGGACATTGGATTTAAACATTTGATTGACAGGACATTCTCGGGAGAGTAAGATAAAATACAGAAATATAAGGGTATGTTCACACAGTGTATAGTGGTGTATACTGTGCACACTGATATATGCCTGTTGGTTAAGAAATATGCCCTGGTCAGCGCGTGCAGCACTCCGGCCCCACGTAGCCTCCTTATCCCGGTGCATAAGATGTGTCACTTCGTTCTCTGGGCGCTCAGTATGTGCCGGGGAATACACAGCAAAATCGTAATAATTTTACTGTATGTGTGAGCTAATCATTAAAGGGGTTGTCTCACTACAGTGATCGCTGCTTTTTATGTTAAAGATCTTGCAAAAACAAGTCGCTTTACAATATGTGTCCCATTACCAGTGTCCTACCTATTCCTAGATATCCCCTCTTGTATGGGCTGCATCAGCTCCTCAGGTCACTATAGCTACAGACCTGTTCAATCTCTCAGAATATGCTGCCAGCACTGGTCACTATAGCTACAGACCTGTGTGATCTCTCATGATAGGCTGCCAGCACTGGTTGCTATAGCTCAGACCCGTTCGATCTCTCCTGATAGGCTGCCAGCACTGGTTGCTATAGCTACAGACCTGTGTGATCTCTCATGATAGGCTGCCAGCACTGGTTGCTATAGCTACATACCTGTTCGATCTCTCCTGATAGGCTGCCAGCACTGGTTGCTATAGCTACAGACCTGTTCAATCTCCCCTGATAGGCTGCCAGCGCTGGTTGCTATAGCTACAGACCTGTTCCATCTCTCCTGATAGCAGGGGCGTCGCTAGGCAGATTCACTCGGGGCCCGAGCCCCGAATGAATCTGCCTGTGCCCCGAGTCTCGGCGGCTCCAGGCCGCTGCGGTGGGCCTGGAGCGCTCCTGTGTGCGGGCGGCGCCCGCCAATCTCTGACTGTGTGGCCGTTTCACAGCAGCCGCGCAGTCAGAGTCGGGGTGGAGGCAGGACGGATCATTCCCGTCCTGTCTCCTCCCCTGTATGTACGGCGCTCACCGAGCACCGTACATACACCTGAGCGTCGCAGGGGGAGTGAGACGCCGCTTTCATCACCCCCCTGCGACGCCGGGTCTCCTAAGCTGGCAGCTCTGCCGGCCGAGGAGATCCCGGGCCCCATGAGACGGCGTAAGCAGCGTGATGACATCACGCTGCTTATACCACTCTCAAGCTGCAGGACCAGGACGCGCGGACCGTGCCTCATTAAGTGAGTAGGTTTTTTTATTTTATTTTTATTAGGTAAGGGGGCAAGACACTGGCTACAGGGGGGCATATATGGCTACAGGGGGCAAGACACTGGCTACAAGGGGGCATATATGGCTAAGGGAGCAAGACACTGGCTACAGGGGGCAAGACACTGGCTACAGGGGGCATATATGGCTACAGGGGGCAAGACACTGGCTACAGGGGGCATATATGGCTACAGGGGGCAAGACACTGGCTACAGGGGGCAAATATGGCTAAAGGGGGCAAGACACTGGCTACAGGGGGCATATATGGCTACAGGGGGCAAGACACTGGCTACAGGGGCATATATGGCTACAGGGGGCAAGACCATAGTTGCCAACTTTTGAAACTGAAAAAGCAGGAGACCGCGGCAAGAAATTTGCATGGACACTCCCATCTTGTCGGTATGCCACGCCCCTTCAAAAAGCCACACCCACTCCACCTAACTGCATAACGGCTTTGGAAGAAAGCCAGGTAGATGCCCTTATAGCCAGGTAGTAACCCCCATAACCAAGTAGATGCCCTTACAGGCAGGTAGATGCCCCCTTGTAGCCAAGTAGATGCCCCCTCTGTAGCCAGGTAGAGCCAAATTTGTAGCCAGGTAGATGCCCCCCTTTGTTAGCCAGGTAGGTGCCCCCTCTGTAGCCAGGTAGGTGCCCCCCTTTGTTACCAGGTAGGTGCCCCCTTTGTTAGCCAGGTAGTGCCCCCATTGTTTGCCAGGTAGTGGCCCCTGTGTTTGCCAGGTAGTTGCCCCCTTTGTTTGCCAGGTAGTGCCCCCTTTGTTTGCCAGGTAGTGCCCCCTCTGTTGCCAGGTTGGGCCCCCATTGTTGCCAGTTAGTGCCCCCTTTGTTTGCCAGGTAGTGTCCCCTTTGTTTTCCAGGTAGTGTCCCCTCTGTTGCCAGGTAGATGCCCCCATTGTTTTCCAGGTAGTGCCCCTCTGTTGCCAGGTAGATGCCCCCATTGTTTGCCAGGTAGTGCCCCCTCTGTTGCCAGGTAGTGCCCCATTGTTGCCAGGTAGTGCCCCCTCTGTTGCCAGGTAGTGCCCCCATTGTTGCCAGGTAGTGCCCCCTCTGTTGCCAGGTAGTGCCCCCATTGTAGCCAGGTAGTGCCCCCATTGTTGCCAGGTAGTGCCCCCTCTGTTGCCAGGTAGTGCCCCCATTGTAGCCAGGTAGTGCCCCCATTGTTGCCAGGTAGTGGCCCCCGTTGTAGCCAGGTAGTGCCCCCCATTGTAGTCAGGTAGAGCCCCCATTGTTAGCCAGGTAGTGCCCCTCTGTTGCCAGGTAGTGCCCCCTCTGTTGCCAGGTAGTTGCCCCCTCTGTTGCCAGGTAGATGTCCCCTCTGTTGCCAGGTAGTGCCCCCTCTGTTGCCAGGTAGTTGCCCCCACTGTTGCCAGGTAGTTGCCCCCTTGTTGCCAGGTAGTGCCCCCTCTGTTGCCAGGTACATTGTAGCCAGGTAGTGCCCCCTCTGTTGCCAGGTACATTGTAGCCAGGTAGTGCCCCCTCTGTTGCCAGTACAATGTAGCCAGGTACAGCTAATAAAAATAAAATAATAAAATCCGCTTACCTAACCAGGCTCCTGCAGCGCTGCCAGCTCCCGACCGATCTTCTCAGCGACGCAGGGGGACTGAGTGCAGCCGCGCGTCACTTCCCCTGCGCCGCTGACCTGTATGTGCGGCGCACACACCGGCGCTGCACATACAGGGGGAGAAGGGAGGAGGGAGCGATCCCTCCTGCCTCCTCCCTGCACAGCGAGATTCCGGGCGGGTGAAGCAGCCGCTGCGGCCGCTTCACCCGCCTGTGTGAACGGCCCGACGACGCCAGAGTAACGCACCAGCGCTACTCTGGCGCCGCTGTAATTTAAAGAACCACCGCTGCCAGCTGTCGGCGGGAGGAATGCCAACTCTGCCGGGAGGGCGGGGGGGGGGGACCCCCAATAGCGGGACCCCCCCCCCCCCCCCCCGCCAAAAAACGGGAGAGTTGGCATGTATGGGCAAGACACTGGCTACAGGGGGCAAGACACGGGCTACAGGGGGCATATATGGCTACCGGGGGCAAGACACTGGCTACAGGGGGCATATATGGCTAAGGGGGCAAGACACTGGCTACAGGGGGCAAGACACTGGCTACAGGGGGCATATATGGCTACAGGGGCAAGACACGGGCTACAGGGGGCCTATATGGCTAAGGGGGCAAGACACTGGCTACAGGGGCAAGACACTGGCTACAGGGGGCATATATGGCTACAGGGGGCAAGACACTGGCTACAGGGGGCATATATGGCTACAGGGGGCAAGACACTGGCTACAGGGGCATATATGGCTACAGGGAACAAGACACTGGCTACAGGGGGCATATATGGCTACAGGGGCAAGACACTGGCTACAGGGGGCATATATGGCTACAGGGGGCAAGACACTGGCTACAAGGGGGCATATATGGCTACAGGGGGCAAGACACTGGCTACAGGGGCATATATGGCTAAGGGGGCATGACACTGGCTACAGGGGGCATATATGGCTAAGGGGGCATGACACTGGCTACAGGGGGCATATATGGCTAAGGGGGCATATCACTGGCTACAGGGGGCATATATGGCTAAGGGGGCATATCACTGGCTACAGGGGGCATATCACTGGCTACAGGGGGCATATATGGCTAAGGGGGCATGTCACTGGCTACAGGGGGCATATATGGCTAAGGGGGCAAGACACTGGCTACAAGGGGGCATATATGGCTAAGGGGGCATGTCACTGGCTACAGGGTGGCATATGTGGCTAATGGGGCATATTACTGGCTACAGGGGGGCATATCACTGGCTACAGGGGGCATATTATGTGGCTATGGGGGCAGTAACCTGGCTACAGGGGGCTAATAACCTGACTACAAGGAGCATATTACTGGCTACAGGGGGCATATTACTGCCTAAAGGGGGCAGTAACCTAGCTACAGAGGGCAGTAACCTGGATAGAGGGGCTAATAACCTGGCTAGAGGGGGCTACAACCTGGCTACAGTGGGCTACTACCAGGCTAGAGGGGGGGCAAATATTTACCTACAAGGGGGGTTTTTAATTTTTTTACCATTTTTTTTTGGGGGAATAAGAAGGGGAAATTTGTTTGAGATAGGAAATTGCCGAGAAATGCTGATAAAAAGAGGGGGTCTTTAAAAAGTTTTTTTTTGTAAAATTTTTCAGTGAAGAGTCGTTTCCAGGAAGGAAAAACATGGGCGTCGGGACAAAAAAGAAGAAGAGAAAGGAAAAAACAATCTTTCAGAGAAAGACCCTGTGATTTACTAAATGGTAACTTCCGCTAAACACTTATTTTTTCCCCCCCTGGCATCTAAAACAAAAAAGGGGTTTTTTCTGTTTAAAAATTTAAAAACCCAATTCACAATGAGGCCAAAAAAACTTAAGGGGGCCCAAACCTGGATGTTTTTTGGGGGCCCTAACAAAAGCCCCTGTTTTATAGGTGCCACACTGGTTTGGGTATAGCAAAAGACCTGTGGATCTTCCCCTTTTTAGGGGCCAGCACTGGGGCACTTTTTGCTAAAAGACTTGTTTGGTTAATGATTGGCTGCCCGCATGGTTGCCATAGCACAGACCTGTTCAAAATCACTCCCCGATAGGGGTGGGAAGCAACTGGATCGCTATAGCTACAGACCGTTCAGTCCCCTCCTGATAGGCTGCAAGCGCTGGTCGCTATAGGGTACAGAACCCCGTTCCCAAACTATCCCCGATTAGGCTGCCTGCACTGGGTTTTTTTAAAAAAAAACGAACCTTTTTCCAAAACCCCTCCCGATAGGCTGCCCCACTGGGGTTTCATAGCTCAGACCCCTTTTTGATTTTTCCTGATTAGGCTGCCAGCACTGGGGGCTATAGCTAAAGACCTGTTTTTTTTTTCCCCTGATAGGCTGCCACACGGTTCCCCATGCTACTGACCTGTTTCCAAACTCTCCTTTAAAAGGCCGGGAAAAAAACTGGGGTTTTCCAAAGCACCCGACCCGTTTTAAATTTTGCGGGTAAGGGGTACCAGCACTTGGGTTTCTATAGCTACAACCCGTTTAATCTCTTCCCGAATAGGCCCCCAGCAATGGTTTGCTTTAAGCTACAGGGCCTGCTTTAAAAACTTTTCCCGAATTTTGGCTGGGCCGTGCTGGGCGCTTTTTAAACTTACGAAACCCGTTTTGATTTCTCCCGGGGGGCTTTTCACCCCCTGCTTGCATACTACAGACCCCTGTTCAAATCTCTCCTTTATAGGCTGTCCCCGAATGGGTTTCTATAGGGCCCCAACCGGTTTTAATCTCTTCCCCTGTTTGGCTGCCACATGGGGTTTCTATAGTACGACCTGGGGGTTTTACTGCAGTCTATAGAAGCAGTAAACACGGCTCCTGGATTCCCCAAAATGAAACCAAGAAAAAAAGGCCGAGGTGAAGGAAACCCAATGGGAGTGAGACAAACCCCTTTAAGAAATTGGGGTTTCCCCCATTACCATTTTTAAAAACCTCAATAATACCATAAAAATGAATTAAAAATACACTGGAAAAAACCCCTTTTAAGATTTTTTATCCGGTTCCTCCCCCTTCCCCCTTGTTTAAAACCGGGTTTTTTTAGAAGAGCGCCCACTCTATAGAAATCTAGCAGCACCGAGTTTAGTCAAACAACGTTGGGGCCGTACAGAAGATCCCCAGCTCCGAAGGGAGTGTCCCGAGCTGAGCCCCTGCCTGCGCCGTGAGAGCCTCTGTACAGTGTATGCATTTGTTTCTCACACCACAAAAC
Organism: Phyllomedusa bahiana; assembly: GCA_025379985.1. Lineage (NCBI taxonomy): Eukaryota > Metazoa > Chordata > Amphibia > Anura > Hylidae > Phyllomedusa > Phyllomedusa bahiana. The sequence continues at coordinate 20,627 of JAODAL010040772.1, forward strand.
AAACATTCAATATCCCATGGGAAACCCGGGAAATTTAATTGTGAGGCGTCTGGGGGCACAGTATGTCGGCCGCACGAAATTTAAAACCGGCCCCCGTGCCCCGGGCCCTTTTGGGCCCCCCTGGGGCAGACGTTCCCAAAAAGGGGGGTTCAGGCCCGACGCCGGGGCCGACACTTTTGCAAGTCACATAAAAAAAGGCGAGGTTAAAAAAGGGGATGTTAAACAGGGGGTTTTTTTTTTGTGCAGCAAAAATTAAAAGATGAAAATTGGGAAAACCGAAAAACGGTCCCCTAAAACGCTGGTTTTCGGTGTGAAAAGCCCCCCATGGGCGAAATCCCCAAAAGAAATTCATTCCCGTATAAAAAATGTACAGAATTTCCCAAATACTTTAGGAGCACAAGTCTAAGGATGGTCGTTTCCCAAGCGGTTTAAACCCAATTGGGCTTTCACACAGTGGGGCCAAAAATGTAAAGAAAACTGTTTAAAGGCAAATTTCCCATGGGCAAAAAATGTGGGGTGTTAGGGCCCCAAAAAAGTTTTCAAACATTGGCCCAAATGTGTTTTTTGGTGCAAATTTTTTTTTTTTGTTTTTTTTGGGTTTCGTCCCCAAAAAAGTACAGCCCCTGTGGGGTCTCTCACTTTCAGGTTTGCTTTCATTTTTATGTTTTAAAAATCTTTCAAAAAAAAATTTACTCTGGGAATAATTGTCCATTAACAGTGTCCCACCCATTCCTAATACCCGACCTGGGTTTGTCTCTCCTATAGGCTGCCCGCATGGGTTTCCATAGTAAAAGACCTGTTCGTCTCTCCTGATTTGGCGCCAGCACTGGTCAAATATAGTACCGACCGTTTTTAATCTTCCTTTTAGGCTGCCCGCAATGGGTCGCTATAAAAATAAAAAACCCGCTCAACTCTCCTGATAGGCCCCCCCGCCAGTGTGGGCCCCAAAAGCTTACAGACCCTTTTTTCAAAAACCCCCCTTATAGGGTGCCCAAACACTGGTTTGCTAAAGCACACCTGTTCCTTTTTCCCCGATAGGGGCCCCGTTTCGGTCGCTATAGCTACGACCTTTCAATTTTCTCCTGATTAGGCTGCCGCACTGGTCCCCTATAAACTACCGACCTGCTCAAACTCTTCCTGATAGGCCCCCAGTGTGGTGCTATAGCTTTCGACCTGTTCAAATTTTCCGAAAAGGCTGCCACACTGGTTTTCAAAAGCTACAAAGACCGGGTTTAGGTCTCTCCTGATTAGGGTGCCAGTGCTGGTTCTTTAGCTACAGCCTTTCGTCTCTCCTGATAGGTGCCAGCATGGTTTGCCATAGTTTCAGAAACCCGTTTTAAACTCTCCTGATTTGGCCCGCCAGCCTGGGTTTTTTTATTGCTACAGACCTGTGGGTCTCTCCTGATTGGCTTTCCCAGAAAATGGTTACTATAGCTACAGACCTGTTCCAGTCTTTTCCTGAAAAGGGCCCGCCGCACTGGTGGCTTTAGCTACAGACCTGTTCAATCTCTCCTGATAGGCGCCCCCACTTTGGGTTGCTATAGCTACAGACCCGTTTTAATTCTCTCCTTATTTTGGCTGCCAGTGCTGGTTTTCTATAGTTTTCAAAAACCCGTTCGAATTTTCCCTTTATATCCTGCCGACTGGGTTTTTTTTAGCTAAAACCTGTGTGATCCCCACCTGAAACCCGCCAGCCTGGTTGCTAAAAACTACAGGAAACCCGGTTATCTCCCCCTTTATTTGGGCCCGCCAGCACTGGTTGCTATGCTACAGACCTGTTTGATTTTCTCCGGGTAGGCTCCCCGCAATGGTCACTTTTGGGTACAGCCCGTTCAGGGTTTTTCCGATAGGCCTGCCGCACGGCACAAAGAAAAGACCTGTTTAAACTCTTTCCCGAAAGGCTTTCCGCACTTTGTATAGCTAACAGACCCCGTTCTTTCTTCCTGAAGGCTGCCGCACGGGGTTTCTATAGAAAAGACCTGTTCATCTCCCCCTTTTAGGTGCCCCGCTGGTTGCTAAAAGCAAAAAGGGCCTGTTGATCTAAACCCCCATATCCGCCAAACAAAAGGTTTTCTATAGCTACAGACCTTTGTGAAAGTTCCCGATTGGGTGCCCCCTGGTCGCTATAGCTTTCAGACCCCGTTCGAAAATTTTTCCCCTGAAAGGCTGCCAGCCTGGTTGCTTTAGCTTTAGACCTGTTCCTTTCTCTCCGTTTGGCTGCCAGCAACCGGTCGCTAGGGCCCACGACCGGGTTCGATCTCTCCTGATAGGTTTGCCAGCACGGGTTTGCTATAGCAAACAGACCTGTTCAATCTCCCCTGATGGCTGCCAAACTGGTTTGTTTTTGGGCTACAGACCTGTTCAAACTCCCTGAAAACTCCAGCACTGGCCCGCTATAGCAACAAAACCGTTCTATTTCTCTGATGGGCGCCAGCACGGGGTTCGCTATAGCAAACTGCCCCTGTTTGATCTCCCCCGATGGGCTGCCGGGGCGGGCGCTAAAAGCTACAGCCCTTGTTCCATTTTCTCCTGTTAGGCTGCCAGTGCTGGCCCGCTTTTAGCTACAGACCTGTTTGATCTCTCCTGATATCCTGCCGCGCTGGTCGCTATAGCAACAGACCTGTGTGATTCTCCTGATGGGAGGCCCCAGAAACTGGTTGCTATACCCTATAGCCCTTTGTTTACTCTCTCCTGATAGGCTGCCAGCCCCTGGTTCTATAGCTAAAACCCGGGTTTCCCTCTACCTGAATAGGCTGCCAGCATTTTTGCTATAGTTAAAACCCTGTTCAAATCTCCGGATAGGCTGCCAAAAGGGTTTTGGCTATGCTACAGACCTGGTTCAAACTGAAACCCCTTTTAAAAAGCCAAAAAACACGCGCCGGGAATTAAAGGGTGAAACCAAGAAAAAAAAGGACTGGGGTTTGGAGAGGAATCAGTGTAGTGAAAACCCCCTTTTTAATTTTCTGTGCGTTTCTGCAAAAAATACACATCCAAAAATGCATCAAAACTCTTCATAGGTCCTCCCGACTCATCTAAGCCGATATCTGGGATATAAAAGAAAAACACAAAGGGGGCGCACGATAGTGAAGATGGCAAAAAATGGAGAACAGCTGAAAAATGGGGTAAAAGGGGCCTTCCCCTTCCCTGAGGTTGCCCCTTTTATTATAGGGGCCACAACTCTCTTTGGGGCAGCGGGGCTTTGTGGTCCCCGTAGCCTTATCACGGCGGCCCCCTGGTCTTTTTTTTGGTTCCCGGGGGTTTTCAGATGAGCCCCGGGAATAGATGCAAATTACAGAAAAAAAAAGGGGCGGCCCCGGGGCGCACGGGGAATTTTGGGAAAAAAACCAAGGTTTTTGACTTATGGGGAAAGTGTCTTTAATTTTTAAAAGGGGTGCAGGGGGGGGGAAAAGACCCCCGCACCTTTAAAACTCAGGACAATAAAAAAGCCAACCGTTTCCTCCCTCTACCGGCACTTCTCAAGGGAAATGCCTGTTTAAAAATTACTGGGAAAATTTAAAGGGGATGGTTTTTTTGTATAGGTCGGCTGAGGGGGGGGGGGGGGGGGGGGGGGCGAAATGGAAGAGCGGGTGAATTTAATCAACAATTCGGGTGTTAGTTTTTTCCTAGCCGTGGAGATCTCCCTAGGAGTTCGCTCCGGCAAAGAATAAAGGGGCCGGAATATGTTACTTACATTTTTACATTTTCAAAAAATTTTAAAAAAAAGCAAAAAAAATTTACAAGGTTATTGCCCCGAAAAATGATAAAAATTTAGAATGATTATTTTTTAAAAATATAAAAAAGGAGAAGGTTCGTTGTAGTGTTAAATTACCAAGAGAACTAAAATTTTAAAAAACAAAAAGGGATCGTATGCTAGTGTATTACTTTAAAAAAAACGTGATAAGACTCTAATTTATACGGATAAGTTAAATGGTAGAAAGCACATAAGAATAGTGTTTCCCCAAGCGCTGTGTAACCGGGGTTTGCGTTTTAATAAGCCCAAACAATTCAAGGCGGGTACACAACCCCAAATGATTAAAAGAACTACCCATGGGGAAAAAGAATGTAAAATGCAGGGCACCCTTTTTCAGGTTCACTGAATTAGAATTAGGAAGCCAATCAAAAATAAAGGGGTATTACGAACTGACCAATGGAAGAGAACTAATCTCTATGGGGAAAAAGAATTTAAAAAATTTTAGGGGGCACGTTGTGGGAAACACTTTTTCAGAACTGAGATAGCCAATCAGGAAACGGGTATTTCAAACCGCCAAAGATGGGGGAGCTCTATATTGGAAATTTGCCAGTGTAAAAACCGGGATTGCAAAGTACATAACTGAAAAAATATGTAGTGGGGATGTGTAACCCCTCCTGTGAGGGGCTACTGAGTGTGAGGGATGTGTAACCCCATCCTGTGGGACCATACATGGTTTTGGGGTGTGAGACCCCCCCTCCTGTGGGGGGCCCTACTGGGGTGTTGGGGGTTGTGAGACCCCCAACCTTAGGGGGCCCCTAGTAGGGGGTGGGATTGTGAGACCCCCATCCTTGAGGGCCATCGAGGTGGTGGGGTGTTTAGACCTCCACCCGGAGGACCATAGCTATTTGTGTGGGGGTTGTGAGACCCCCCCCTGTGAGGAGCCATAGCTAGGGTGTGGGGGTGTGAACCTCCATCCTGTGAGGAGCCCGCGAGGTGTGTGGGATGGTGAGACCTCCACCTGTGAGGGGCCTAGCGAGGGGTGTGGGATGTGTGAGACCTCCCTCTGAGGGCCAGTGAGGTGTTTGGGAGTGTGAGACCTCCATCTGAGGGGTCAACGAAGTGTGTGGGGTTGGAGACCCCATCCGGAGGACCATAGCTGATTTGGGGGGATGTTGAGCCTCCTCGTGAGGAGCCATACTATGTTGGGGATGTGGGGAGCTCCATCCCGAGGGGCCTAGCTATGTGGTGGGATGTGTGAGACCTCCACCCTGTGAGAGCCTAGCAGGTGTGTGGGGTGTGTGGACTCCATCCTTTTGGAGCCATAGCTGAGGGGGGTTTTGGGGTGTGTAGACCTCCAACCTGGAGGAGCCATAGCTAGGTGTGTGGGATGGTGAGACCCCGTCCCGTAGGAGCCTAGCTGGGTTCTGGGGGTGTTAGACCTCCCCTCCGTGGGAGCCATAGCTGTGTGTGTGGGGTGTGGGACCCCGGGCCGTGAGGAGCCATATCTGATGTGTGTGGGATGTGTGAGACCTGTCCCGGAGGGGGCCATGCTGAGTGTGGGGTTTTGGGGAGCCTCCCCTGTGAGGGCCTAGCTAGTGTGTGGGATTGTCCTCCGCCCCTGAGGAGCCATAGGATGTGTATTTGGGGGGGTGGCCTCCATCCGTGGGACCATAGGATGGTTTTGGGGTGTGGAACCCTCCGTCCTGTGAGGACTGAGGACCCTAGCTTTTGGGGTTTTGGATGTGTGGAAACCCCCCCCTGTGAGGACCAAGCGATGTGGTGGGTTTGTGGACCTCCTCCTGGAGGACCAAGCTGATGTTGTATATTTGAGACCTCCCTCCCGAGGGGCCATAGTGAGGTGTGTGGGGTGTGTGAGACCCCCGTCCTGTGATGGGCCATAGCTATTTTGGGATATGTGGAACCCCCGTCCCGTGAGGGGCCAAGCTGATGTGTTGGAATGTGGAGACCTCCCCCTGTAGGACCCAAACGATGTTGTGGGGTTGGGAGACCCCGTCCTGTAGGGCCATACTGATGGTTTTTAATGTGTGGACCTCCCCCCTGTGAGAGCCATAGTAGGTGTGGGGATTTGAGACCTCCCCCTATGAGGACCCTACTTATGTGTGGGAATGTTTGAGACCTCCATCCCGGGAGGGGCCCTAGCGATGTTGGGGATGTTGAACCTCCTCCTGTGAGGAGCCATAAAGGGTGTTGTGGGATGGTGAGACCTTCCCTCCTGTGAGGGAAACTTAGGTTTGGGATTGTGGACCTCCCCTTTTAGGAGCCAAAGCTGAGGTGGGATGTGTGGGATGTGAGAGACCTCCATCCTGTCGGAGCCAAAGTGATTGTTGGGGGTGTGTGAACCTCCATCCTGGAGGAGCCTAGCGAGGTGTGTGGGATGTCTGAGACCTCCCCCCTTTGGGGGGGCCATAGCTGAGGGTTTTTGGGATGTGTGAACCCCCATCCCGTAGGAGCCAAGCTAAGGGGTGTGGGATGTTGAGACCTCTGTCCGGAGGGCCATGCTGATTTTGGTGGGTGTGGAGCCTTTTTTCCCTGTGAGGAGCCATAGCTGAGGTGTGTGGGATGTGTGAGACCTCTGTCCTGTGAGGAGCCATAAACTGGGGTTTGTGGGGGTTTTTGGCCTCCCTGTGTGAGGAGCCCCTATTAGTGTGTGGGGGTTTTTGAGCCCCCATCCGTGAGGACCTAGCTGATGGGTGGGGAAAGTAGTTTTATCCTTGAGGGGCCATATTTATGTTTGTGGGATTGTGAGACACCCTCCCGTGAGGAGCCATATGGGTGTGTGGTGGGAACCCCCCCGTGAAAAAGCCAAATCTAGTTTGGGATGTTGGGGCCTCCTCCCGTGAGGATGAGGGGCCATACAGAGTGTGTGGGGTGTGTGAGACCTCATCCCTTTAGGAGCCATAGCAGATGTGTTTGGGGGGGTTTGAGACCCCCATCCTGGAGGACCATAGTGAGGTGTTTTGGGGTTGGAGCCTCCATCCTGTGAGGAGCCAAAGCTGAGGTGGGATGTGTGGGATTTGAGACCTCCACCTTGGGACCATAGCGAGGGGTTTTGGGGGTGTTAGACCTCCCTCCCCGTGAGGAGCCAAAACTGATTTGTGGGATGTGTAGACCCCATCTTTAAAGGGGCCATGCGATTATGTTGGATGGTGAGACCTCCAGCCTGTAGAGCCATAGCTGAGGTTTGGGAGTGTGAGCCCCCCACCCGTGAGGACCATAGGTGTGGTGGGATGGTAGACCCCCAACCCGTGAGGAGCCAAAACTATGTAGTGGATGTGTAGACCCCCACCTGGGGAGCCCCAATATTTTTGGGATGTGTGAGCCCCCGTCTTTTTAGGGGCCTGCTGAGTGTGTGGGGTGTGGAACCTCCCCCTTTTAGACCATGTGATTGTGTGGGATGTTGAGACCCCCGTCCTGGGGGCCAAGCTGAGTGTGTGAGATGTTTTGAGACCTCCCTTAGGAGCCCTAGGAATGGTTTGGGGTGTGTGATACCCCCGTCCTGTGAGGGGCCATAGCTGGTGTGTGGGTGTTGAACCTCCGTCCCGTGGGACCCTAGTGATGGGGTGGGGTGTGTGAGCCTCCTCCGTGAGGGGCCATGCTATGTTTGGGATTGTAGACCTCCATCCTGTAGGAGCCATATGAGGTGGTGGGGTGTGTGAGACCTCCCCCCTGTCGGGGCCAGCTGATGTGTGTGGGGGGTGTGAGACCTCCCTCTGTGGGAGGATGCTGATGTTGGGAATGTGTGAGACCTCCAGCCTGTGAGGAGCCATAGCTGATGTATGTGGAAATTTTTAACCCCCGCCTATAGGACCTAGCGATGTTTTTGGTGTTAACCTCCTCCTTGAGGGACCATAGCTGAGTGTGTGGATGTGGAACCCCATCCCGTTGGGCCATAGCTGAGGTTATGGGGTTGGAGACCTCCCTCCTGGAGGAGCCATAGCTGATTGTGTGGAATTGGAGACCTCCCCCCTTTAGGGGCCATACTGAGGTGGTTGGGGTGTGTGGAAACCCCCATCCTGGAGGACCATGTTTTTGTTTTTGGGGGGTGGACCCCCCATTGTGAGAGCCATAATGTTGTGGATGTGTGAGACTTCGCCTGTGAGGGCCCCAAACGATGTGTGTGGGGTGGTAAAACCCCCGCCCCCCGAGGATCATACTGAAGTGTGTGGGATGTTGAGACCTCCATCCTGTCGGGGCCTGCGATGTTGGGAAGTGGAGACCTCCCTCCGTGAGGAGGCATAGCGGGGTGTGGGGGTTTTGGGGACCTCCCTCCCGTGAGGAGCCATAGTGAGGTGTTGGAAAAGGTGGAAACCTCCACCCGTGAGGGGCCCAAACTGATGTGTGTGGGATGTGTGAGACCTCCCTCCCGTGAGAGCCCTAGCTATGTTTTGGGGATGTGTGAGACCCCGTCCCCGTGGGGAGCCATAAAGGGTTTTGTGGGTGTGTGAGACCTCCGTCCTGTGAAGCTATTGGTTTTGGGGGGGAGTGTGAGACCTCCCTCCGGGGAGGAGCCATATCTGATTTGGGGGTTGGGGTGTGTAAACTCTTCCTGTGGGACCATATGAGGGGGTGGGATGTGTGAGACCTCCGTCCTGTGAGGGCCATAGCTGATTAGTTGGGTGGTAGCTCCCTTCTGTAGGAGCCATAGCTGATGTGTATGGGATGTGTGAGACCTTGTCCCGTGGGAGCTATAGTGAGTGTGTGGGGTGTGTAAACTTGCCGTTAGGGGCCCTAGCTGATTTGTGGGATGTGTGGGACCTCCATCCTTGAGGGGCCCCAGCTGTTTTGGTGGGATGTTAGACCTCCCCCTGTGAGGGGCCCTAGCTGGGTGTGGGATGTGTGGGCCCCTGCCTTGGGATCATAGCTAGGGGTTGGGGTGTTAACCTCCGTCCTGTAGGAGCCAAGCGATGGTGTGGTGTGTGAGACTTTTCCTTAGGACCCTACTGATGTGATGGGATGTTGAACCTCCATCCTGTGAGGAGCCATATGATGTGTTGGGATGTTGAGACCTCCGTCCCTTTAGGAGCCAAACTGATGTTTGGGATGTTGAGACCCCCGTCCTGTTGGACCATAGCTATTTGTGGGAAGGTGAGACCTTGTCCCCGTGAGGAGCCTAGCTGAGGTTGGGGGATGTGTGAGACCCCGTCGTAGGAGTCATAGCTGAGGTGTGGGATGTGTGAAAATCCGTCCTGTGAGGAGCCATAGCTGATGTGTGTGGGGTGGAACCTCTGTCCTGTGAGGACCAAGCAATTGGTGGATGTGTAGACCCCCATCCTGTGAGGGCCAAAACTGAGGTTATGGGAGTGTGGACCCCCATCCGTAGGACCAAAGCTGAGGGGGGATGTGTGGGATGGTTAACCTCCATCCGTGGGAGCTATGATGTGTTTGGATGTGTGAGACCCCCTCCTGTGAGGAGCATAGTGAGGTGGTGGGATTGGTAGACCCCCCTCCGTGAGGCCCTAGCTGAGGGGGTGTGGGAGTGTGAGACCCCCATCCCCGTGAGGGGCCATAGCTAGGGGGTTTTTAATGTGTGAGACCTCCGCTGTGAGGAGCCATAGCTATGTGTGAGACCCCGTCCGTGGGGCCCTAGCGATGTGGGGGGGATGTGGGTGACCCCCCTCCGTGAGGCCATACTGGGGTTGTGGGGTGTGTGAGACCTCCCCCTGTGAGAGCCTAGCGTTGTGTGGGGTGTGTGAACCCCCCATCCCAGGACCATACGAGGTGTGGGATTGTAGAAATCATTTCCGGGGGAAAGCCATAGTGAGGGGGTGGGGGAAGTGTGAAACCCCTACGTCCCGAGAGGGGCTATGCTGTGTGGGGATGTGAACCTCCCTCCTGTGAGGAGCCAAAGCGATTGTGGGGATGTGTAAACTCCCTCCTTTGGGGGAGCCATAGCTGATGTGTATGGGATGTGTGAGACCTCCACCCTGTGAGGAGCCATAGCTGATGTGTGAGACCTCCGTCCGTGAGGGCCATACTATGTGTGGGGATGGTGGACCTCCCTCCTTGAGGGGCATAGCATGGTGTGGGATTTTAGACCCTGTCCTGTAGGGGCCATAGCTAAGGTGGTGGGACGTGAATCTCCGTCCATGAGGGGGCCATTCTTGGGGTTTTTGGGGGTAGTAAACCTCCGCCTGGAGGACCAACTTTGTGAGTGGGATATGTGAGACCTCCTCCTGAGGAGAAAATTTGTGATGTTTTTGGGATGTGTAAACCTCCGCCCTTTTAGGACCAAACGATGTTGTGGGGTTGTAAGACCTCCTCCTGTGAGGGGCCATACTGATTGAAAGGGGGTGTGAGACCCCCACCCTGGAGGGGCCATAGCTATGTGGAGCCTCCGTCCTGTAGGACCAAGTGATGTGGGGGTGTGGGAGACCTCCCTCCGTGAAAGCCATATTGTTTGTGTGGGGTGTGTGAGACCTCCCTCCTGTGAGGGGGCCATAGTGGTGTGTGGGGTGTTGAGACCTCCACCCTTAGGAGCCAAGTGATGGTGTGGATGTTGAACTCCCTCCTTTGAGGGGCCCTAGCTGATGTGTGGGGAGTGGGAACCCTGTCCTGTGAGACCATAGCTGAGTTTTGTGGGAAAGTTGAATTTCCCGCCTGTGGGGAATTAGCTGTGTGTATGGGCATACAGCCAACTCTCCCTTTTTTGGGGGGGGGGGTCCCCCATTTGGGGTCCCCCCCCGCCTCCCGGGGGGGTTGGCATTCCTCCCGCTCCCCCCCCCCAGGCGGGGGGGTCCTTTTAAAATTTCCGCGGGCAAATAGCGTGGTCGTTCTTTGCGCCGCGGGACCCCCTCCACAGGGGGGTGAAGCGGCCGCAGGGCCGTTCACCCGCCCGCGGCTCACTGTGCGGGGAGGGGAGGAGGTCGCTCCCTCCTCCCCCTCTCCCTGATTACGGCGCCGGTGTGCCCGGTGATACAGATCAGCTGCGCAGGGGGGAAGGGAGCGCGGCTGCAGGGGAGTGACCGCGGTGCTCTCACTTCCCCCCGCGCCGCTGAGAATCGGGCGGGGCGGGGTGCTGCAGGGGGCCTTTAAAGGGAAGTGGATTTTATTATTTTATTTTATTACTTTTGGGGGGTCTCCTGGGTAACAGGAGGGCAAAACCTGGCAAAGAGGGGGGACTACCTGGGAAAAAGAGGGGGGCCACCGGCAACAGAGGGGGGTACCTAGCAACGAGGGGACATTTCCTGGCAACAGAGGGGGGACTACCTGGGAACAGGGGGGCCACCTCAACAAGGGGACCCCTACCTGGCAACAAAAAGGGCATCCTGGCAACGAGGGGGCACTACCGCAAAAAGAGGGGACTCTACCCGGCAACAAAGGGGGCACTACCGGCAACAAAAAGGGGGCACTACCTGGGTAACAGATGGGGGGGGGGACTACCTGGGGAAAAAGGGGGCACTACCTGGCAACAGAGGGGACACTACCTTGGCAACAGAGGGCGGCAGCTACCTGGCAACAAAGGGGGGCATACCTGGCTAACAGATGGGGGCACTACTGGCTACAGATGGGGGCATACCTGGCTAACAGATGGGGCACTCCTGGCACAGAAGGGGGCATTACTGGCAAAAACAGCTGGGGACACTTACATGGCAAACAGATGGGGGCACTACCTGGCTACAGATGGTGGGCACTTACTGGGCATACAGATGGGGCATACCTTGCAACAGAGGGGGCCACTACCTGGGCAAACAGAGGGGACATTACTTGGCAAACATTGGGAGCACTACCTGGCAAAACAGATGGGCATACCTGGCAAACTGATGGGACTACTGGCAACAGATGGGGGCACCTACCTGGCAAAAAGATGGGGGCACCTACCTGGTAACAATGGGGGCCACCTACCTGGTAAAATGGGGGCACTACTGGACTAAACAATGGGGCACTACTGGCTAACATGGGGGCCACACCATGGCTAACAATGGGGGGCACCTACCTGGGCTAACATGGGGGGGGGGACCTACCTGGCTAAACAAAGGGGGGATCTTACCTGGCTACAAATTTGGCCTTACCTGGCTACAGAGGGGGGCATCTACGGCCTGTAAGGGGCACTACTGGTTTTTATGGGGGGCTACTACCTGGCTATACGGGGCATCTACTGGGCTGCTTCTTAAAGCCGTTTTATGCAGTTAGGGGAGTGGGGTGTGGCTTTTTTGAGGGGCGTGGCTACACAAGTGGGCATGTCCATGCAAATTTTTGCCGCGGCGGCTACGCGCGCGCACTAAATTTCCTCTCTGCTTTTTTCATTTTCGAAAGTTGGCAACTATGTGTATGGGATGTGTGAGACCTCTGTCCTGTGAGGAGCCATAGCTGATGTATGGGATGTGTGAGACCTCCTTCCTGTGAGGAGCCATAGCTGATGTGTGTGGGATGTGTGAGACCTCCATCCTGTGAGGAGCCATAGCTGATGTGTGTGGGATGTGTGAGACCTCCGTCCTGTGAGGAGCCATAGCTGATGTGTGTGGGATGTGTGAGACCTCCATCCTGTGAGGAGCCATAGCTGAGGTGTGTGGGATGTGTGAGACCTCCATCCTGTGAGGAGCCATAGCTGATGTGTGTGGGATGTGTGAGACCTCCATCCTGTGAGGAGCCATAGCTGATGTGTGTGGGATGTGTGAGACCTCCATCCGGTGAGAAGCCATAGCTGAGGTGTGAGGGATGTGTGAGACCTCCGTCCTGTGAGGAGCTATCGCTGATGTGTGGGATGTGAGACCTCCGTCCTGTGAGGAGCCAAAGCTGATGTGTGTGGGATGTGTAAGACCTCCGTCCTGTGAGGAGCCATAGCTGATGTGTATGGGATGTGTGATACCTCCATCCTGTGAGCAGCCATAACTGAGGTGTGGGATGTGTGAGAACTCAGTCCTGTGAGGAGCCATAGCTGATGTGTGTGGGATGTGTGAGACATCAATCCAGTGAGGAGACATAGCTGAGGTGTGGGATGTGTGAGACATCCATCCTGTGACGAGCCATATCTGAGGTGTGGGATGTGTGAGACCTCCGTCCTGTGATGAGCCACAGCTGAGGGGTGTGGGATGTGTGAGACCTCAGTCCTGTGAGGAGCCATAGCTGAGGTGTGTGGGATGTGTGAGACCTCCCTCCTGTGAGGAGCCATAGCTGAGGTGTGTGGGATGTGTGAGACCTCCATCCTGTGAGGAGCCATAGCTGATGTGTGTGGGATGTGTGAGACCTCCATCCTGTGAGGAGCCATAACTGAGGTGTGGGATGTGTGAGACCTCAGTCCTGTGAGGAGCCACAGCTGAGGTGTGTGTGATGTGTGAGATCTCTTTCCTGTGAGGAGCTATAGTTGTGGTGGTGTGGGATGTGTGAGACCTCCCTCCTGTGAGGAGCCATAGCTGAGGTGTGTGTGATGTGTGAGACCTCCATCCTGTGAGGAGCCATAGCTGATGTGTGTGGGATGTGTGAGACCTCCGTCCTGTGAGGAGCCATAGCTGATGTGTGTGGGATGTGTGAGACCTCCATCCTGTGAGGAGCCATAGCTGATGTGTGTGGGATGTGTGAGACCTCCATCCTGTGAGGAGCCATAGCTGAGGTGTGTGGGATGTGTGAGACCTCCGTCCTGTGAGGAGCCATAGCTGATGTGTGTGGGATGTGTGAGACCTCCCTCCTGTGAGGAGCCATAGTGAGGTGGGTGGGATGTGAGACCTCCGTCCTGTGAGGAGCCATAGCTGATGTGTGTGGGATGTGTGAGACCTCCATCCTGTGAGGAGCCATAGCTGATGTGTGTGGGATGTGTGAGACCTCCGTCCTGTGAGGAGCCATAGCTGATGTGTGTGGGATGTGTGAGACCTCCATCCTGTGAGGAGCCATAGCTGATGTGTGTGGATAGTGTGAGACTCCCTCCTGTGGAGGAGCCATAGCTGAGGTGGGTGGGATGTGTCGAGAACCACATCTCCTATGAGGGAGCATCATAGCTGATGTGAGGTGGGATAAGTCGTGAGACGCTTTCATCCCTGTAGGGGCATAGCTGAGGTGTGTGGGATGTGTGACACCTCCGTCCTGTGAGAAGCCATAGCTGAGGTGTGACGAATGTGTGAGACCTCCGTCCTGTGAGGAGCTATCGCTGATGTGTGGGATGTGAGACCTCCGTCCTGTGAGGAGCCAAATCTGATGTGTGTGGGATGTGTGAGACCTCCGTCCTGTGAGGAGCTAGAGCTGATGTGTATGGGATGTGTGAGACCTCCATCCTGTGAGGAGCCATAGCTGATGTGTTAGACCTCCGTCCTGTGAGGAGCTATAGCTGAGGTGTTTGAGGGATGTGTGAGAACTATGTCCTTTGAGGAGCCATAGCTGATGTGTGGGATGTGAGACCTCCGTCCTGTGAGGAGCCATAGCTGATGTGTGTGGGATGTGTGAGACCTCCATCCTGTGAGGAGCCATAGCTGATGTGTGTGGGATGTGTGAGACCTCCGTCCTGTGAGGAGCCATAGCTGATGTGTGTGGGATGTGTGAGACCTCCGCCCTGAGGGCCCATAGCTGATGTGTGTGAGATGTTTGAGACCTCCATACTGTGAGGAGCCATATCTGATGTGTGTGGGATCTGTGAGACCTCCATCCTGTGAGGAGCCATAGCTGAGGTGTGTGGGATGTGTGAGACCTTCATCCTGTGAGGAGCCATAGCTGATGTGTGTGGGATGTGTGAGACCTAAATCCTGTGAGGAGCCATATCTGATGTGTGTGGGATGTGTGAGACCTCCATCCTGTGAGGAGCCATAGCTGAGGTGTGTGGGATGTGTGAGACCTCCAGCCTGTGAGGAGCCATAGCTGATGTGTGTGGGATGTGTGAGACCTCCATCCTGTGAGGAGCCATAGCTGATGTGTGTGGGATGTGTGAGACCTCTGTCCTGTGAGGAGCCATAGCTGAGTTGTGTGGAATGTGTGAGACTTCCATCCTGTGAGGAGCCATAGCTGATGTGTGTGGGATGTGTGAGACCTATGTCCTGTGAGGAGCCATAGCTGATGTATGGGATGTGTGAGACCTCCTTCCTGTGAGGAGCCATAGCTGATGTGTGTGGGATGTGTGAGACCTCCGCCCCGTGAGGAGTCATAGCTGATGTGTGTGGGGTGTGGAGATTCCTTCCCGTGAGGAGCCATAGCTGAAATTTTGGGGGATTGTGGACCTGTCCTTTTGGGGGGCCCTAGTGAGGTGTGTGGGAAAGTGTGTGAGACCCCTTTACCTGTGAGGAGCCATAGCCCAAGGGGGTGGGAAAGTGTGAGACCTTATCCTGTGAAAGGGGCATAGCGAGGGGGTGGGATGTGTGAGCCCCCATCCGGGGAGGAAACCATAGCTGTGGTGTGGGAGTGTGAGAATTTCCTCCCGTTTAGGGAGCTATCGTGATTTGTGGGATGTGGGCCTCCTTCCCGTGAGGGGGCCAAAGCTGATGTTTGTTTGGGGGGGTAAAGGGCCTCCCTCCCGTGAGGAAACCCTAGCTGATGTGTTGGGATTTTGGGGAACCCCCCCTCCTGTGAGGACCCCTAGCTGATGTGTGGGATGGTGAGACTCCTCCTGTGAGGACCATAACTGGTGTGTGGGTTTTGGAGACCTCCGCCTGTAGGAGCAAAGATGAGGTTTTTTGGGAAAGGTTTAGTCCTCGGGGAAAGGGGGGGGTACTGATGTGGTGGGGTGTGGGAACCCCCCTCCTGTGAGGAGCCATGCTGATGTTTTGGGATGTGTGGAACCCCCCTGTAGGACATAAATGAGGTGTGGGATGTGTGGGGACCCCCATCCTGTGAGGAGCCATATGATTGGGGGGTGTGAGACCTCCCTCCCTGTGAGGAGCCATGAAAGGGGTGTGGATGGTGAGACCTTTTTGGGGGAGGAGCCCAAGGGGGTGGGGGATGTGTGAGACCTCCTCCCGGAGGAGCCATGCAGTTGTGTGGGTGTGTGAGACCTCCATCCCGTGAGGAGCCATAGCGATGTGTGTGGGATGTTTGGGGGACCTTCCCTCCTGTAGGGGGGCCCTAGTGTGTGTGTGGGGGTTGTGGGGCCTCCCCTCCTGTGAGGAGAAAAAGCTGAGGTGTGGGGAAAGTGTGAGGACCTCCGTTGTAGGAAACCCTTTTGGTGTTTTGGGGATGTTTGGGCCTTTTCTGTGAGGACATTTGAGGGGTTTTGGGGATGTGTGAGACCTCCCCTGTGGAGCCTAGCTGAGTGTTGGGGTGTGTGAGACCTTCCTGTGGTAGCCTGCGAGTGTGTGGGATTTGTGAGACCCCT
>JAODAL010040773.1:0-36563 GCA_025379985.1 Phyllomedusa bahiana
GCCCAACAGTGGGGGGGAGCAGAGTGTGCCTGTTTGGCATTAGAAAATGCTGGGCAGCCTCCCTAGTCTAATACTTTTATGGGGCCTAATGGTTGTAAGAAAAGCATGGTGTACCACACGTATCTATATTTATGGCCCATTTTGTATCGCTTTATTATATGCAATTGTATACCAGCAACCACCCCCCCCTCATGCACTGGGGTCGTGGAGTGGTAGTTTTAGGGTAGTTTGCATTTGTGCAATCTCCCCTGCTTTATACTGTGCTTTTCTGCATGCTGGTGTAATGGGTTTAATTTGGTGTGCATTTTTCATCTTGCTCAAGAAATACTCACCTGTGATCTTTTTCCCAGTTACAAAATTTTCCAGGTTTCAGTTTTGGGGTTCATTTTAGTTCAGCCATTGAGCTGTGAACAAGCCCTTAAGAACTGGAGTGTTTTATGAAAAAGAAAGAAATAAGGGATACAAGCAAAACAAGAAGGGATGAGGTGAGGGTGTAATATCACGGAAGGGAAATAAAAATCTACAAATTCGAAAGTATCATGAGGCTATATTAAAAATTATCAACCTTTATCTTAGAAAATAATTAAGAACCAGGTTATAATAGATGTTGTCCGAACTGGACAATACAGGGCTACAAGCTCAATTCAATCCACATAAGGAAGTTCACCCTAAACTGCTGATGGTGTTGCTGGATTTGAGGTTCGAGATGAAGAACAAAAACTTGTGTAGTCTTTGGATTTGTTTCCAATTCGCAGACGGAGGCGGAGCGGGGCCCTCCAACTCTCAATCTAAGGTATCAGTTTTCGGTATCTCTATAGTAGCACAAAAAGCTATAAAATCAGCGTGAGATCTGAGAACCGGTGACCGGACATTTTTGGAAGCCATCAATGAGAAGGATTCATGATCTGCAAATTCCTCTGCCTCCTGCCTACATGCAACTATGTGTTCGCCTGGTTGAATTTTTGCAAATATGTTCAGTGCTGAACAGTTAACTCCTCTAACTGGTTTCCCAGGGCACTTCCTTTTTTGCTGAATCCTATAAAGGCACCTCCCCCCCAAGTCTGTGCCTGATTTGGTGTTGCGGCTAAGGCCTGGTTCATGCCCAAAGACCCCACCTTTCCCTAACCCCCCCCACCCCCTGGGGGGTCCGGTTTTTGGCCCCCCCCCTTTTTGGGGATTTCCTGTTTTTTTCCCTGCAGCCCCCCTCCTGGGAGTCCTGTTTTCCTCTGCAGTCCCCCCCGGGGACCCTGTGTTCCCTGCTCCCCTTGGCGGAGTCCTGTGTTCCTCTGCGTCCCCCCCGGGGGAGTCCTTTTTTCCTCTGCATCCCCCCCTGGGGAGTCCTGTTTTTCCCTTCAGTCCCCTCCTGGGGGAGTCCGTTTCCTCTGCAGTCTACCCTACCCCCCACGGGGGGCCCACCCCTCCTGTCATCTAAGCCCCTGATCTACGCCCCCTGGGTCTTCCCCCTTTTGGACTTTCCTTATTATTGGACTTTTTTTCCAGATTTGCCTAGGCTTATTTCCCCTTACTGCGTTGGGCCTTGTGGCCCCAAACATCCATTTTCCACCCGCTTTAAAGCGATTTCCCTTTTTATGTACCCCTATCTTAAATAAAGCCTTGAAACATTACAGAAGCGATAGAAAATCTTATAGTCTTTGAGTACTGTAGGATGAGAAGTGGTCTCAAACAGCGACTTTCCTGAAGTGTGATCCATGACAGGTCTGGGAAGAACTGAATAGGAGTACCATCATATTCCACAACCTTTGTTCCTACTTTTTCTTTTTTCTTTTAATGTAAATCATCACACAGCACAAATGTCTCCAGCCGTCCCGCAGTATCTTATGGGTGAAGAGCACGATAAGCTCTATCCAGCTGTATGTGATGAGTAAAAGGCTCACCCAACAGATTATTACATTTATCACTAAGAACAGAATGAAGTCTTCTTTGTCTTTGGCTTCAAGCAGACCTTTTATTCTTATATTGTTTCTCCTCTCTCTGTTGTATAAGTCCTATAACTGGCGTGAGGTATCACAGAGAGTCCTGGCCTGAGTATTAACATTCAATTGCAGTTCTGAGATATATCTCCTTGTGTCCTCTGGGGGTCTTTTTTTTGTATTTAAACCCCTTTACGCCATTTGTTTCAAATCTTGCCTTATAGATGTGATCTGCACGCATTTCATTTTTGATTTCAGTGACCAAACTTTTAAAATCTTCCTTTGTAGGTAAACTTGGTAGATATGCTTTCCGATCTTCTTCTCCTGTAGCATAGAAGCTTCTGAATCCTCTATTCCCGCATGTGAGTCTGGGGGAACAGCCAGGGATCATCACCCATTTTGATGCTAGTTTATACAGCTGAAGGGCCCACAGCATCCTCCAAAGGCACAGTCCAGGTTGTTTGGTCAGGGATATATCAGAGAGCTTCCTCTGTGTTGCTCTTTGTGATTTAGGTGGCATATTAAGGAGCAGTGTATTGCCCCTTAACAGATGGAGCTATTATAAGAGTAGGCACACAACTATACAGTTGTGCTCAAAAAATGTACATACCCCGGCAGAATTTTTGCTTTGCCTTTTTTTTAGAGAATATGAATGATAACACAAAAAACTTTTTTTCCACTCATGGTTAGTGGTTGGGTGAAGCCATTTATTGTCAAACTGGATGTTTTTGGTTGTCATTATGATTCAAAAAGAGAAAACACAGTAAATAACCCTGATCAAAAGGTTTCTTCCCCTAGTTCTTAATACCGTGTATTGCCCCCTTTTAACATTTAATGGACAGCTTGAAATCTTTTGTGGGGTTTTTAATAGGCTCTTTATTTTCTCAATGGGGAAATCTGCCCATTCTTCTTGGGAAAAGCCTCCCGTTTTCCGAAATTTCCCGGGGTGTCTTGCAAAAAGTGCACTTTTTAGATCTCCCAGAGTGCTCAATATATTGAGGTCGGAGACTGAGAAGGCCACTTAAACCTTTTACTTTTGTCTGCTGTACCAATGACGGTCACTTTGGGCCCTTTTGTTTTGGACGTTTTTCATGTTTGGAACTCCAGTACTTCCCATGCACAGTTTCCGGGGGATTAATGCGATTTGCTCCATATTTGCTGATAAGTGCTGATTATCTTTCCCTTTAACTCTGACCAAGCTTCCTGTGCCTTTTTTATCATAATCCCAAAACATCAGCGATCCCCTCCGTGCTTTTCGTAGCAGTAATGGGGTTCTTTCATATAGGCCCGTTGACAATCTCCAAAAGTAAAATTTTGGTTGTGGCCAAAAAGGTTGATTTTGGTCTCATCACCCAAAGCCTTTTTCTAGAAGTTCTTGCTGTTGGCGTATTTTAGGTGAGAACTTTTTGGCATTTTCCAGTAATGGGGTTTTTCTGGGGATTCGCCCCTACAGGCCCCTTTTTTTTTAAATACCTTTCCTTTTTGTGCATCTTGAAACGCCACACCGTAGTTTTAAGAGAGTCTTGTATTTCAGCTGATGTTATTTCTGGATTTTTCTTTGCATCCCGAACAATTTTCCTGGCAGTTGTGGCCGAAATTTTTGTTGGTCTACCTGACCATGGTTTTGTTTTTACAGAGCCTCAGATTTTCCATTTGTTAATCACAGTTTGAACACTGCTTACTGACATTATCAATTCCTTGGATATCTTTCTGTATCCCTTTCCTGTTTTATACAGTTCAACTACCTTTTCCCATTTCCGTTGACAATTCTTTTGCTTTCCCCATGACTTACAATCCAGAAACGTTAGTGGCTGGATGAAAGATGCAAGAGTCTGTCTGGATCCCAGAAACACACTCAGCTTTTATGCACAAACACTGATTACAAGCAAACAGGTCACAGGTGAGGATGTTACCTTCAGTAGCCAGTCAAACCCATTCGTGTCAATGTCTGTGCATGATATTAGGCCGAAATCGCCAAGGTATGTAAAATTTTGATCAGGGTCATTTGGATGTTTTTGGTTGACATTATGATTAAAAAAGAGAAAACACAGAAATTTGACAATAAATGGCTTCACTCAACCACTAACAATGAGTGGGAAAAAAGTTTTTGTGTTATCATTCATATTCTCTGAAAAAAGGTCAAAAAAGCAAAATTCAGCCGGGATATGTCAACTTTTGAGCACAACTGTATCTTAGAGTCCTGTACTAGTTAGGACAAGTCCCATGCAAAGGTGGGGGTTAATAGCTTGCCACTGTTGATAGTATACTGTAATAGCAAGCAGTAAAATGTCCACTGTTAGGCTAAGTCTACATGACAATGTTAAAATGGCGTCCAAAATATGACGGCATTTTAACATTGCTGTATCATGGCTTTTGCCGCGGGTTTGCTCTAAAAGCCGTGGCCGATTTTCATATTCCTCGCCGGCCCAATACATGGGCTGCATGGGAATCTACTGGATATCCGGCGTGTCCCATCGTGTTCTATCTTCCGCCAGACAGTCAAAAATCCGCTGAAAATCCGACCTCTGAGTACAGTAAATCCAGCCTCAAGTCTGCCGTGTAGTCACAGACGCTGTATCCTCCTTGCCACAGCCTGTGTTTTATCTTCAGCCCTATTGGCACCCGTGCCAGTTACCATGTGCCATTTCCAATACCGGTGTCTTATGTGTCAAAGGGGCTTTTGGGACACCTCAAGATGGCGGGCCCCCTAGCGAGTGCAACTGCCAGGGGTGCCAACAGGGCAGTACTCCTGTCATTGGCCCTAATCGAAAAGGGGACCACAAATATGTTAAAAATATAGGAAGTAGTAATGGGTGGGGGCCCAATTTGATTTGGCTGTATGGGGTCTGAAACGGTTAATAGATGATTACTGCAGACTGATTGATGACTGATGTTAAATGTTGACTGATGAAATGTGTATTTCACTTTGTGAAAAAGACGTGCTACAGTTTACTAGTCGGTGACATCGGCAACTGGGGCAACAAACTCTTCAGAGATCCACACTTGATTCATTTTGATAAATGTCAAACGATCCACATTCTCGGGGGAAAGACAGATACATTTGTCAGTTATCACCCCGCCAGCTGTGCTGAAGGTGCGTTCTGAGATAACGCTGGCTGCTGGGCAGGATAAAATTTGTATGGCGTGTCAAGCAATCTCGAGATACATCCATACATCTATTTTGGACACCCAGAAGTTGATTGGGTCCAGATCAAGTCCTAAAACATTGGTGTTGAGCCACAGGTAGTCATTGACCATGCTCTGAAGGCGGTCTTGGTGTGTCCGAATGCTGCCTTGCCTTGCAGGCGTTGGCGAGGTGGTAAAAACTGAGTTAAAAATGTTAATCATTGTGCTTCTGCCACACTGCCTGCTGCTGCGGCTACTTGCCATTTTACTGCTGTCACGTTGCTGACGTTGTTCCACCGTGACATTAGAATGTGAAGAAGACACAACAGATGTCTCGAGTTGGTCGATGAGCACTGTCTCAAATTCCTGGATTCTACTGTCCATTTGTGTGGGTGGAAGGAAAGTGCTCACTTTTGATTTGTAACGTGGATCAAGGAGGGTGCTCCTCCTGAAATCTGTATGAACCTCTTACCACCGAAGGGAAATCGGTACCCGTGGTAGCCTCCTCCACTTCCTCATCCTGACCGTCACCAGAGGCCTGGCTAGCGTCATGCCCGCTACTCGGTGAGCTGACCCCTGCACCCGCCTTGGTCCTCGAACCACCGCCTAAAGAAGACTGATACAATTGGGAAACAGTCGGGTCTCCTACATCCAACGGCGAGTAAGGCTCTGTGTCCGCCTCCTCCTCCATCGCTGTCAGGACCTGCTGCCGCAGAGAGTCTAACGCTTGTTCCAGTATAAATATGACCACAATGGTCATGCTGACAACGCCATCATCCTGATTGACCATTTTGGTTGTGTCTTCAAAACTGTCAAGGATGTTGCAGAGATCCTTCACCTGCCTCCACTCTCTATAGCTCAACACCCCGAGGTCCGTGCCACTGCTTGTCAGGCCAGGCGACACTTCATACTGCATAATGGCATTACGCTGCTGACACAATCGCTGGAGCATATGGTGAGTGGAATTCCAGCGTGTTGCCACTTCAACAATGGGACAGGGAGGCCCAGATCACGCTGCAAACGCTGTCAGTCGTGCCGAAGCAGGGTGCGAATGCCGGAAGTGTGAGCTAAGACCTCGAACCTTCCTCAACAGACAGTTAAGCCCCGGGTAGCGCTTGAGAGATTTCTGCACAACCAGGTTCAGGACGTGTGCCAGGCAAGGGATGCGCGGAAGTCTACCGATCCTAAGGGCGGCAAGGAGATTTCTCCCATTGTCGCACACCACATTGCCTGGTGCCAGGTTCTTAGCACCCAGCCACTGGTCGGTCAGAATGCGCAGAGCCGTCCACAGCTCTTGACCTGTGTGTTATTGGTCTCCAAGACAAATTAACTTCAGAATGGCCTGGTTTCTCTTGGCACGTGATGTGACCCTTTAAGGTTGTGGATCTGGACTCCCCACTGCTGGCACCATCCCAGCAGCGTGGAAAAGTGTCCACCGAGCCCGAGACTGATCATCCCCAGAGGCACTGTCATCCACCCAACTCACCCAGTGAGCAGTCAGTGAGATGTAACACCCTTGACCATGCTTACTAGTCCATGTGTCTGTAGTGAGATGGACTTTGGTGGACACAGATGCAGCCAACACGCTGGAGATCTTTTCTGCAACGTGGCGGGCCAGGGCAGGGACAGCTTTTCTGGCAAAGAAATGCCTGCTCGGCATCTGATATTGGGGGCATGCCAGGGCCATGACGTGGCGGAACCCATCTGTGTCCACCAGGCGGAAAGGCAACATTTCCAAGGCCAACAGCCTGGCAATGCCAACATTCAGGCTTTTGGCTTTGGAATGGCTGGGGTGAAAGCGTTTCTTCTGTTCTGATACCTGGAACACAGAAGGCTGGCCGGTGGACTGGCTGCTGAATGGCGTTCAGGTCAGACTGGTGGAAGGGGAAGTTGTAGACGGTGTTGCTGGTGGTGAAAATGATGATGACGACAACATTTGTGTCCTTGACTGAGAGGAAGAGGAGGTAAAACTGCTGGATGAAGGGTGTGTTAACCACTGAAGAATGGATTGGCGCCGCTCTTCAGAAATGAGACGCACAGGAAAGCGACCAAGCGATGACAGGCCTGACGGTCCTGTGACTGACGATGTCCTCGCTTGTGTGTTGTCTGGGGCACCGAAAGGAGAGCCTTGTCTCGTACCTCTAGCTCCATGTCCTACGCCCCTCCTTGCTCGCTTACCACCTCTAGCTGGCTCCATGTTCAAAAATATAAATATTAAAAAGGTGAAGATTTGTTCAGTCTCTTATTGAACTATACTCCAAAGACAGCAAATCAACAGTGTTCTTAAATGCCTATACTTTGCAACGGGCAAATAAGATTATAAACAGATCTTTTTGAATGGAAAAGCGGTGAAATGGGGTCGTATGGAAGAACCCTCAAAGCAAATCAAGTGCTCTTAATTACCTGTACTTTGCAATGGGCAAATATGATTATAAACAGAATTTTTTATATGGAATAGCGGTGATATGGAGTCGTATGGAAGAACCCTCACAGTAAATCAAGTGCTCTTAAATGCCTGTACTTTGCAATGGGCAAATATGATAAACAGAATTTTTTCTATAAAATATCTATACAAAACTACCTAACTCCCTAACTATTGATGTGTCTGATTTCCTAAGCTAGCGTTCGCCCCTCCCTCCCTCCGAGTAATCTAACTAGCAGCTTTTCCTATGTGAAATCGCTATTAAATGATTTTTCCGCCTGCTGGCAAACCAGCAGATACAGGCAGCAGAGTGTTCACTACAGAGATTAAGGTGAAAATGGCATTCAACAGGAAATACAGTGACATACACATAGGACGGTCACGTGATTTTAGCAGCCAATGAGATCTCTACACCCTCAGTGGTGACATTTTTGAACCAGCCACCCCCTTTCCCCCCCCCCCCCCCCCCATGCTCTGCGCTGATTGGTTATCCGCCAATACTGGAGGAGGCAGCTGAAAAAGGCGCCGAATGCCGTTCCTGAGCCTGAACTTTTTACCGAACCTGCAGCAAAATATTCGACTCGGCAAAATGCACAAAGTTCGGGCTGATTTTAAATTTTGCCGAACACTCAACACTAGTAAGGAGTACAGAGGACAGGAGTAAAATGACAGCACCTGGGGTTGAATACTCGCTTACCAGTGAGTTAGTGTGTGATTACTAAGCAGGGAAGAGACTGGCAGTAGCTGCCTGAGAGGAGAGGTGATGTCTGAGCATGTGCGACAAGACTGAGGAGCTCTTGTCCCTGGTTGTATCCTCTGAAGACAAACTGTATACTATGAATCACTAAGGTAGCAGCTAAAACTAAAATGGTAAAACACGCTAAAACTTTTTTAATAATGATTTGTGAAATGAAATGAAATGAATTGTGAAAATGTTTATTAATTTATTTGCAAGCTTCCCACATCAATTTTACTTTGTGGCAAAACCAATTTAAATAGTGTTATATAATACCACATTAAATAATGCATAAAATGTAGTAGATAAATTATGTTAAGTAGTAGTGCATTACTACATGGGTACTTCAGATAAAAAGGACTAACAAACAGTGAAACTAAGAAAATTAAACACCACCAGGTGTTAAAAAAATGTCTCTCTCTGCACTACATGCTCTTTTAGAGCAGTTTAGTAAACTTTCTGGATACAAGGTCAACACCTCTAAGACAGAAGCCCTTCCCATTAATCTCCCCACGATACACTCTCCTCTTTTAAAAGTAAATTTCCGTATAAATGGCAGACCCATTCTCTTAAATATTTGGGTATCCTCATAACAAATCGATATGAATCTATCAGGCTAATTTCGCCCCACTCTTTAAAGAACTGAAAAGTTTGCTTCAAAAATGGCACTCTCTGTCCATCTCATTGTTGTAGAATTAATACAGTTAAAATGTCTATTATACCCAAGATCCTGTATCTCTTTGAAACCCTTCCTGTGGCAATACCTCTTAATGAGTTGAGATCCCTTTAAGCTGCCACTCTCCGCTTTGTTTGGGTGCAGGGTAGGCACAGAGTGGATAAGAACATTTTAATGACTAGCAAACAGGTTGGCTGTTCCCAATATACTTTACTATAATTGGGCAACTCATTTCGGTCACATACCTGCCTGGTCTACCTTGAGATCATATTCGAAATGGATGGAGGTGGAAAAACTCACACCCATCCCAATGCCTATCTTTGGCACTCCCGTTCCCTACCGGACAGGATGGAACTACTGGGCCCGATTAATTCACCAAACAAATTTGGAATTTCTGTGAAAACAAATGACATCATTTATCTGCACGCCTCTTTTGCCCACTAGTTCCTCTGGTACTTTGCTCGACCATGGCTGGGGCGGGAGCTGCTCCGTTTTGCAAAAGCCCAAGATAGGAAGTTGATTCCTTTTGAGACCATTCAAAGTGACCACAATCTTCCGCTGAGCTCCAAATTCCATTATCTCCAAATTACCCACTGCCTTTTTCTCTCTATGGTACCAGTACCTTGTCTCTTCCCACCCCTTTTCAATACGTATGTAAAGTGGGTACCTTGACAAAAGGTCTTATTTCCGCGATTTACTCATTATTGTCCGACCCTCTCCCTAACAAAACCATAGTTCATAAATATATGGACTGATGGGAGCTATATCTCGGCAGGCCTATCCCCTACTCGAACTAGATCGTCCATTTGTGTAGCCCAAAAGAAAAATTTATATAAAATCATTCTCTTCTGGTACCACACTCCCGAATTACTCCATAAATGGTACCCTAAGTCCCTGCCCACTTGTTGGAGCTGTGGTAATACTATCCATTCACTGCCCCACATTTTTTTATATTGCCCAAATCTGCAACCATTTTGTTCACAGGTGGGGGATCTGCTAGGTAAGATCCTTGAGGTGGTAATCCTGCTTGATACTCTTGTCTATCTGCTCAATAGGCCTGTGAGGAATCTCCCTAAAGCTAAAGACAATCTTATGCTTCACATCCTTACAGCTGCTAGGTGCGTGATAGGAGGAAAGTGGCAACAACCTACCCCTCCTGTTATTGCAGAGTTAATTCAAAAAGTTAGGGAAATACGCCGGATGGAAACTTAACGGCCACCTTACACAACAGAACTTAACTAATTGATAAGACGTGGTCCATTTAGGATACATACTGGAATATTGTTACGGACAGCGGTAGTGGATCCGCTGGACCACCGCAAGCGATGGTATAAGCCACGCCAGGGAGCGGAGTCTAAGTAGGTCCTGGTTTTCACCAGAGCCTGCCGCAAAGCGGGATGGATATGCTGTGGCTGGAGTCTACCAGGTCGCTTCCACTGACATGACTTGCTTGCGGTGGCAGCCAAGGGTGAGCGTGGTACAGAATCGTCAGGCGTAGGCGTAGTCGTGGACAGGCGGAAAGGTCAGGGCAGGCGGCAAGGTTCGTGGTCAAACGTAGCAAGAGGGTCATGGCAGGCGGCAAAGGTTCGTGGTCAATAAACAAGGGTCAGAACACAGACACTAGAACGCACTTCCAACGCTTTCTCTATAGGCAATGGGCACAATAGATCCGGCAAGGAAGTGCCGGGGCGGAAACAATCAATAGGACCAGCAGGCAGCAATTAACCAATTACAGGCGCGCTGACCCGTTTAATTTCAAAGAACTGCCACGCGCACGCACTGCAGCCAGCAGAGAGCCGTGCGGGAACAGGAGCGTGTCTAGGTAAGTGCAGACTCTCGGGGAAGCGAGTGCGGCCGCAGCCCGACCTGCAGACCGCGGCGCCACGTCCCCGGAGCAGGAGGACACACCCGTGACAGTAACCCCCCCCCCCCCCCCTCTCAGGCCTCCCCCTCTTTCTGGAAAGAAGAAATTTCTCTAGTAAGTCACGATCCAAGATGTTGTCCTCCGGCTCCCAAGATCTCTCCTCCGGCCCGAATCCTTCCCAATCAATGAGAAAGTGTCGCCTCCCTCTGATAGACATCATAGCCAGAATTTCTTTCACCGTGAACACGTTGGAGGCCTCAGCTTCAGGGGGGGAGGAGGCGACTTTCCGAGAAAAACGATTGAGCACAACAGTCTTCAGCAGGGAGACATGGGAAGAATTCGGAATGCGCATGGTAGGAGGGTGCCGGAGTTTATAAGCCACCGGATTGATCTGCTGTGACACCTCAAATGGCCCCATGAACCGTGGACCTAGTTTATAGCTAGGAATTTTGAGCCGGACGTACTTGGCAGACAGCCACACCTTATCACCTGGAGCAAAGGTTGGGGTCGGTCTCCTCTTCTTGTCCGCCTGGGACTTCATGCGGACTGTAGCTTATATGAGAATTATATGAGTTATATGAGAATTCAGCCCAGGGCAGTAAACCGGACCAATCGTCTTGACGGGCCGAGATGATGTGACACGTGCCAAGGATTTGATTGATCCTCTCCACCTGACCGTTGGATTGCGGGTGGTAAGCTGAGGAAAAGTCAAATTTTACTTGCAACCGGGATCAGAGGGCACGCCAAAATCTGGAGACGAATTGGACCCCGCGGTCTGAGACGATGTGACGTGGAAGGCCATGTAGTCGGAAAATCTCTTCAAAGAAGAGTGTAGCGAGCCGAGGAGCGGACGGAAGACTTGGCAATGGGACAAAGTGTGTCATCTTAGAAAAATGGTCTGCGACCACCCAAATAGCAGTATTGCCTGAGGACGGAGGAAGGTCGGTGATGAAATCCATAGAGACCTGGGACCATGGAGACTCCGGTGTGGGCAAAGGGGGCAGAAGGCCAGACGGGCTGCGACAGCACAGATGGTACAGGCTTCCACAAATTCTTTTGAGTCCTTAGTTGGCCACCAATAGAAGCGGGAGATCAGCTGATACGTTTTCCGAGCGCCAGGTTGCCCGGCCACCAGGGAGATATGTCCCCATTTTAGAATCCTCCTCTGGAGAGCCGGACGCACGTAAGTCTTCCCCCGAGGAATCTGTTGGAGGTCCACCGGAGCAACATGAACCAAACGTTCTGGGGGTATAATATACTGAGGACCGAGATCTTCCCCGATGGTGTCAGAGGCACGGGAGAGGGCGTCGGCCTTAACGTTTTTTTCTGCCGGGCGGAAGTGAATCCGGAAGTCAACACACGAGAAAAACAGCAACCTGGCCTGGCGAGGATTAAGGCATTGAGCCGACTGGAGATACAGGAGATTCTTGTGATCTGTGTAAACATCAATTGGATGGCGAGCTCCTTCCAGGAGGTGGCACCATTCCTCCAGGGCCAGTTTGATGGCTAACAATTCCCGGTCCCTGATGGCGTAATTCTTCTCTGCTGGAGAGAAGGTCTTGAAGAAGAATCCACATGTGAGAGTTCTGCCCTTGGCCCCTCTTTGCGTGAGAACTGCTCCTGCCCCCACGGAGGAAGCATCCACCTCCAAGGCGAAAGGTTTGTCTGGATCCGGGCGAGACACGATGGGTGCAGAGGCAAAAGCCGACTTGAGCTCCGAAAATGACTTTTCGGCTGCTTGTGACCAGAGTTTCGGGTTGCCGTTCTTCTTAGTGAGGGCCACAATTGGCGCCACCAATGTAGAGAAATGGGTAATAATTTGCCGATAGTCATGCGCGACCCCCAAGAAGCGCTGTATGGCCCGAAGCCCGACAGTTCAAGGCCACTGCAGAATGGCCGATAACTTCACTGGATCCCTCTGACTACCCTTATCCGAAACGATATAACCCAGGAATGGAAGGCTCGTCCGATGAAAAAGGCATTTCTCCAACTTGGCGTATAGCCAGTTGCTGCGGAGACGACTCAGTACCTGGCGTACCTGCAATCGATGGGTCAGAAGATCAGGAGAGAAATTCAGGATGTCGTCCAAGTAGACGATGACACACGAGTGAAAGGAGGTCTCTAAAGATGTCATTAATGTGTTCCTGAAAGACAGCTGGGGCGTTGCATAGTCCAAACGGCATTACCAAGTATTTTAAGTGCCCGTCACGTGTGTTAAAGGCCGTCTTCCACTCATCGCCTTCTTGGATTCTGACGAGATTATAAGCTCCCCCGCAGGTCCAGTTTCGAAAAATCCTTGGCTCCCCGGAGCCGGTTGAAGAGTTCCGAAATTAGAGGTAACGGATAAAGATTCTTCATGGTTACCTTATTTAGGCCGGGGTAATCGATGCACGGGCGGAGAGAACCATCCTTTTTCTCCACCAAGTAGAAACCAGCGCTGGCTGGGGAGGAGGATTTGCGAATGAAGCCCTTCTGCAAATTCTCTTTTATGTAGGTACATGGCCTGAGTCTCGGGTACAGACAACGGATAGACCCTCCCTCGAGGAGGACTGGTCCCGGGAGAAGGTCAATAGGACAGTCATAGGGCCAATGGGGCGGCAGCGTCCTCAAAACCTCTTTTTTCCGAAAACCACACAGCCCAAAGTCCTGTTATTCCACTGGCAGGCCTGGCAGAGGTTTGGGAGATGACTGCAGAGGGATGGCACGCACCAGGCGGGGTGTGACCAGACAGTGACTCTGGCAATCCGGTCCCCAACGCAAGACCTCGCCGGTCTTCCAGTCGAGCGTAGGGGCATGACGTTGCAGCCATGGAAGCCCCAAGAGGATCGCCGACGACGACCTCGGTAGTACGTGGAAGGCAATCTTCTCCTTGTGCAGGGCCCCCACCTGGAGGGACACTGGCCTAGTGATGTACAGAATGGAGTCGCTCATAAGTTCCCCACTGACTGAAGAAATCACCAGGGGTTTTTCCAGCTGGACCAGCGGCAGACGATATCGAGATACCAGGGAGGCATGGATAACGTTCCCGGCAGACCCAGAATCCAGGAAGGCACGGGCCTGAAACGAGAGGCCAGCGTCTGTCGTGACTCATACCGGTATTGTCAAACATGGAGCGGGAGAATTAGCACCAAGGGACGCCTCTCCCACAGGACCTAGGTGCGAGCATTTCCCGGCCGCTGGCGCTAGTCGAGGCAGCCGGCGGGGACGTACTACGTCTCGTGCCTGGCGGAGCTCCTCCTGTCTCTCGGCGAAGCGAACATCTATGCGAGCGGCAAGGTGGATGAGTTCGCTCAGAGAGGACGGAAGGTCTCTAGTGGCCAGTGCATCCTTCACCCTGCTGGATAACCCCTTCTTAAAGGTGGCACAGAGGGCTGCGTCATTCCAGGATAACTCCGAGGCCAGGGTACGGAATAGTACGGCATAGTTTCCCATGGAGGAGTCACCCTGGCGAAGATTCAGGAGCGCCATCTCGGCAGAAAACGCACCCGCTGGTTCCTCGAAGATGCTACGAAATTCCTGGAAGAAGGCCTGTAGGTCTGCAGTCACCGGGTTGCTTCCGGAGCGTGGCTAGGTAAGTGCAGGCTCTCGGGGGAGCGAGTGTGGCCGCGGCCCGACCTGCGGATCGCGGCGCCACTCGTCCCCGGAGCAGGGGGACACAGACCAGACCACCCGTGACAATTATCAATTTTTTTTTTTTTTGTGGAGCCAATACCTTCCCTCACCCTTTATGTTTCATGTCTTTGTCTCTGTCTTGTGATGTCTTATGTGTTCTTTTATTGATCTCTAGTAGAGTAATATTATGGTGGCTTTAGTTTTGCCTTGTCACATATGCTATTGTGTTTGATAACCTTTTTGAAGCATTTTTTTTATTGTGAGATGTATACCACTTATATTGCATTACTCTTTACTGCATTTTTTTCTGCATTCTTTATTGTTTGTGCTACTTTGAAAATTGTGATAAAACTTCAATTTAAAAAAAATAAAAAAATTGTATATGCAATAACATTTTCTATTTGTACTAATAACAGTAAATCTGAATAAAATACATAAAATTCCCATTTGCAATCTGTTTGAGATTCCAGTGATTGTTTCATTTTTTTTTTTCTTAACTCAGGGCCCAGCCTTCTATCCCAGAGTGCTCTACAGCTAAATTCTAAATCCGAAGGGTCTTTTCAGTATTCATCAAGCTACCATAGCAACCAGACCCTTGCACTGGGTGAAACATCAACATTACAGCTCCAGAGCCGCAGCAATCAAGCCAGAGCTTCTATTCAGAGTTACAATCAAGTAAGTGATCAAGTGTTCTACTTTTTATATTTTCATGTTTGTAATTGCTTCCAAATTATATGCACTCTAATCAAGTTAATATTTGATTTTGTAGGATCTATTATAATGAGGTTCCAAAACCTATCCTGTTTACAAATTTTTTATTTCGTTTTTTTTGTCTAAAAGAATACTGAACATACCATATTATACAGTATTAATCATGTTGCAATAGCATACTCTATGTAATATTGTAATTCTAATCAGTCGAACTGTGTGACTCTTAGGCCATGTTCACACGGCTTAATTGCGAGGCGGCAGCGGGGGGCCGGCACCTCGCTGGCCTATAGACTATCGTTACTAGCGGCGCGTGTACGCCGCTAGTAAATGACATGTCACTTCTCTCCCCGCTCGGCGGATTCACCGAGCGGGGAGAGGAGACGTAATCCATAGTTCTCTATGAGAACTGTGGATTACCGTAATGACTGGGCCGTATTTCAGCCCATAATTCACGCAGTATGCCGCGAATTACAGGCTGAAATATGTGCCCAAATAAGCCGTGTGAACATGGCCTTAGGCTATGTCTACACAGCACAGGTTTTTTGACGGATTTTCGGCGGTTTCAGTATTTAGAATTCGTTGGAGTACACCATATGCTGCATAGACAGCAATAAAAAATTTGTGCTGTAGTCTACACAGCACCCATATTTTTCAGATCGGTTTTAAAATCCAGACGACTTCTAAACGTGTTAGATAATCGGGGCTGACGGGAATATACATGTACGGAGCTTACGGCAAATCCGAAAAATCGACTGCGGTTTTAGTGCAAAATTGGAACCAGAATCCACGGTTCAGCAATATTAATGTTTTTGGATGGCATTTTAACATATGCTGTGTAGGCATATCCTTAAAGGAGTTGTCTCACTATAGGTTTTCAGCCTACCTCAGTGTGTCTGGCAGCATAGGATTTTTGAATTCAGGGGCGTGCTTCTTGTCTACCTCTTCTCCACTCCCTTCCCCCTCCCCTCAGCACACAGATAGCTCTCCTCCTCTGACTGCAGTAACTTCTATACAGCAGGGGGAGGGCGAGGGGGTTTGCTGCCAGAGTTAACCCTGTGTGTGCTTGCCTAGGTCTGCTGGTGGCTGCTCACTGCTGGATCAGCTGCATTGTGCTGCTGCTGTGGCAGAGCTCTTGCTGCTCCTCTCCACAGAGTCAGGAGACAGCAGGGAGAGGGCTGATCTATGAGTGGCTATGGAGCCAGAGGTCTGTGAAGCTGTGTATGCTAATAGCAGAGCAGAGGGGGATGTAAGTGTTCCTATACCCCCTGCTTAGCATACAAATCTCCACGGACATCTCAAGCAACAACAAATGCAAACACTGTCCTCCCATCAGAACAGACACAGGGCAGCTGTGAAGTGTGTTACTATAATCACAATTTGTTACTAATACAGCAGAGCAGGGAGGGATATGAACCGTTCACATGCCTCCCTGATCTGTTCTATTAGTATAGTCAAAGCTCCACAGACACATCATGATTATAGTAACACACTTCACTGCTGTCACATCCTACTGACCACAGCCTCACCTCTGCTCAATCTGTGTAGAGAGCAGGATGGAGCAGGCACACACAGGGTTAATCCAGGCAGCACAGCTACACAGACACAGATGCCTGGAGTAGAGCCCTCCCCCCCCCCCCCCCTTGCTCACCTCCCTAACCACGAACATTTACCAGGACATGCTGTTAGATAATACAAGGGGTAAATACCTCACCCTAGATATCACCATCATACTGCTACCAAACAAATCCCACTATACCAAGACCAACATTACCAATAACTCTACTACATAAGGACCTGATTATACCGCCAGAACAAGACCACAAAGTGACTGAATAATACCCCTACACTATTACTGATCAGTACACAAAGACAAATAGTACCGCCATATAGTGACCATATAGTGATAGATACCAGGTATACTGGTGCTTTGCAAATAGTTTACTTACATTTAGGGCCTCACCGGTGACATCTTGTCTGTTGAGTCGTTCACTTTCCCTTTTCTTCTCTATTCGGTCCAGACCTCTATGATGACTTACTCCGTCCACCACTCGTCCCTGTAGAATTTACAACACAAAAACCTGAGACTCCTCACTTTTTTTTTTTTTATAGTTTTCCCAACTGAGTGCCCCCTCCCCCCATGTACAAACTCCCCATTTATAATGGCCCAAATGGTAAGAATTACCCCCTGGCAATTATGGGGCTCCCCCAGTCGGTATGTAGGTACAACAGGGCACCTGGGCGGTAGCTAGGTAGCTTGGGGAGACGTAGGCAGCTTCGGGCCCCGGGCGGTAGATTAGGGCTCCCTTGTAGGCAGAATAGTCGCCCCCTGTAGCTTAGGCCACCCCTGTAGGTAGAATATTGCCCTCTGTAGATTAGGCCCCCCTTATAGGCAGAATAGTCCCCCCCCCCTGTAGATTAGGGTCCCCTTGTAGGCAGAATAGTCCCCCCCCTGTAGATTAGGGCCCCCTTGTAGGCAGAATAGGGCCCCCTGTAGGCAGAATAGTCCCCCCCCCCCCCTGTAGATTAGAACCCCCCTGTAGGCAAATAGTTCCCCCCCAGTCATAAGGGCCCCCTATAGGCATGGTTCCCCCCCGTCTTTAGGGCCCCTGTAGGCATAGTTTTCCCCCTCAGGCATTAGGGCCCCCTGTAGGCATAGTTTCTCC
Source organism: Phyllomedusa bahiana (assembly GCA_025379985.1). Classification (NCBI taxonomy): domain Eukaryota; kingdom Metazoa; phylum Chordata; class Amphibia; order Anura; family Hylidae; genus Phyllomedusa; species Phyllomedusa bahiana. The sequence continues at coordinate 17,742 of JAODAL010040773.1, forward strand.
CTCCCCCAGGCATTAGGGCCCCCCGTAGGCATAGTTCCCCACCCCAAGCATTAGGGACCACCGTAGGCATAGTTCTCCCCCCAGGCATTAGGGCCCCCGTAGGCATAGTTCTCTCCCCCAGGCATTTGGGCCCCCTGTTGGCATATTTCTCCCCCCCCCCCCCGTCTTTAGGGCCCCCTGTAGCTAATTACTTACCTGGCCGCGCTCCCCCGGCATCTCCGTCTCCTCCCGGGCCCAAGCCTGCTGCTTTAGGCTTGGGGCGGAGACCAGGAAGCTCGGCAGGCGGCGCGATGACGTCACTTCCGCCGCCTGCAGAGCGATGTACGGCCGGGACAGGGAGTGCACAGCTCTCCCTGTCCCGCTGTTCATTTTAATTGTATGCGCGTCGCATGGACGTGCATACAATTAAGATCGCTTCTGTAAAGCAAGGAGGCGGGCGGGCCCCCCTGGCTTCACAGACTGGCCGGGCCCCGCAGCTCTGCACCCGCCACAGTGAACTGTTTAGTTCACTGCCGGCGGACCCAGGAGCGGCATTACCGGGGTAGCAGATGTGATAGCAGCTGCCCCGGGGCGCGGGCCCCCTAAGCCACCGGGCCCCGTGGCAGTTGCTTCGTCTGCTACCCCGGTAGTTACGCCCCTGCTCTGCATCCCTATCTCCATGTGGTGGCCCTTGTGTGTTCAGTTCCAGAATACACATTTTATCACACTTTTGCACAAAAACAAGGAAACAGGCCCAGGGCTCTCCACTAACGTGCAGGGCCATGTTTGTAACAAGGCACTTAGGGCACCTGTCTAGAGCAACAGGAATGGGGGGGGGACCCCTTTTGAAGCAAACATAACAATTTATTTAGCTCCTGTCACTTGGTGCTGCTGAATAACTATTTGACTATCCAGCAGCAGCGGGGAAGGAGGGAGAAAAGTTCTGCTATATGTTCATGCGCCCAGAATCGGCATCCAAACTGAGTGTGAAGTGATTTACACTGTATATAATCAGAGTAATTATCGACATGTCAATTCTTTGACGCGTGTTACACGGCGATAATAATAAAGTGCCGAGGCACAAATCTGCTTCATGCATTTTGCGTCTTTTCCTCACTTAAATTCCGTACTGGAAACGAACACGATCTTGTTACAGACATGTCCACGATGAAAAAGATACCGTGTGAATTCACCCATATAGCTAAGAGGTTAGTTTTGGATTATGAAGGAAATGAACCTTTTAGCGACCCTGGACATAAACTTACGTCCCAGGTCACTAAGGTGCCATGTGGCAGGAAGTAGTGAAACCGCCATATTGGTACACCCTAATGCATTGTCTATAAAATGCACTAGGCTACTGTATATAAATGATTTAACCTCTTAGTGGTCAAGCACCCTAGGGAGTTTTAAAGTTAAAGTAAAAAAAAAAGTGTAAAAATATATTTAAAAAATTAAAAGTTCAAATCACCCCCCTTTTGCCATTTTACAAATAAAAAAATAAAATAATAAAAAAGGTACACATATTTGGTATTGTCGCGTCCGAAAAAGTATGATCTATTAAACATTAGTGTTGCCAGAATCGTATTAACCTGCAGAATACAGAGAACACATTTATACCGGAGAATGAACGCCCTGAAAAAAAAAAAAAAACACGAACATGGTACAAGTATATGTTGTTTTCAATATCTAATCTTAAAATTTCCTGAAACTACAGGTGTAGCAGAGGTCGTCTTGACTGTGATTTCACAGTGTTAGGGTATGTTCACACCGAGTTTTTGCGGGCCGTACTTCGGAGCATAATTATGCTGCAATATGCCTGAAATATGGCCAGCAACTACGGCACTTCATAGCTGTCATTGAGAGCTATGATCATCTGCCATTCTCCCCGACACGTATTGTGTGCTAGGAGATAGAAGTGACATGTCATTTCTTCCTGTCGCTTAAGGTGAAAATGAAAGTGAATGGGGACTGGCACACAGCGCTTTAAAACTACGCATTGGCCAGAGCGCACTTCTAAATCACCCGGCATATTGTAGTGCGTACAGGTACGCACCGCAATATACCGTGTGAGCGCACCCTTATCTGTAAACAAATGTTACTGAAAAGCATTGAAAAAATAAAGATCACATTCTGTGTTATCTGTCATGTTCAAATTTTGCTACATCTGTAGCATGAGGAATCAATTCTTTTTTTTTTTTTTTTTTTTTTTTAGAAAGCGAAGGATAAAAAAGGGCTGCTGGTTTATATAAGGGACATTTTTACTGCTTTTCATATCCTGTTTATAATTTTTCATATCTTAGTTTCATTTTGCTGTCAAAAGTAGAGAGCTACCTGATAAACAGTGGGTACTGCATGCTCGCCATTGGGTAAAAAAGCAAGGCAGTACTCTTCACATTTATTTTTCTAAATGGTATGTGGAAGAAATGTTTAAGCGTTGTAATTACATCTGATGAGTCATAGTGATATAAATGATAATGTATGTAACTAGAAAAAAGCTTAAAGGGGTGTGTCCACAAAGCAAAGTGTACTGCACAGGTCTGCTCTCAGCTGGCTGCAACACTGGGGATGGCCAACACTGGGGAACATTGCACACACTTGGCTATATTCGGGATCTCCTATAAATGTGAATGAGGAGAATGGCAGCAAGTGCTGCCCTCCTCATTTACGTTGGCCTCACAGCTAGCTGAGAACCGACTTGTGCAGTACACTTCAGGGGGAACACACCTTATAAGTCTAAAGAGTAATAATTTACGAAAATGTAGTTTGCTAAACATATGTATCTGTTTGCATGTAGAAATACTATATTATATTGGAATGTTTTTATGTTTCTTTTTACAGAACACAAGTAGCAGAGTAGCTCATTCATCTAGTACTGAGCCGTCCCAATCACATGCTGCCTCTCATTCAAGAGAATCCTTTGTGCCAAGCCATGGGAGTGCTTTTCATTTTCCTGATTCTCCACACTCTTCGACACTTTTTTATTCAAGTTCAACTTTGCCAGCACAAAGAGTTAGCTCTCCTTTATCAATGCAGCAAGTAAGCTCTCCAACTAAACTCCAGAGAGTGGGTTCTGCATCAGAAAGTACTGGATACAATACCACTCAGAGAATTTGTTCTCCAAAACAATCTCCTAGTCGCCTTGCCAAATCTTACAGTACCAGTTCACCTATCAACATTGTTGTTTCATCAGCAGGCCCTTCTCCTTCGTCTGCACGTGTGACCTCTCCACCAACCATCCAGTCCAATGTATCTTCTTCACCTTTACATCAGCTGAGTTCAGCAATTGGTTCATACGCCACTCTCTCACCCACCAAACGAGTAGTACATTCCTCTGATCAGTACAACAAGTCTTCACAAGAATTATATGCTACAGCTACATTGCAGAGACCTGGCAGTTTAGCAGGTAATCCATTTTCTATATATAAATGACATCATAAGTATGTTAAGGTATAACTGTTATGTAACCCTTTTGGACTAAGGCCTGTTGACATCACATTTGTTTACATTTTATGAATACATCAGTAAAAGCTTCCAATGTAAATCTTAAATGGTGGTTGTGATCGAAGCCTAACAGAGACACCCATCCTTTAGATTAGTAATGGATAACCTTTTTCAACATTTTCATGACGTGTCCATTAAGCAGATGTCATTATAGCCTCTGGGTTACACATCCATCAACCATAGGCTATACTATTGTTTGTTTGATGCAATGTTGTGAAAAGCAATTTAAGGGTATGTTCAGATGGCTTAGTTTGGGGCGCATTTCAGCGCGTATTTCGTGGCGTACTGCGGGGAAATGCGCCCCATAATTACGGTAATCCATATCTCTCATAGAGAACTATGGATTACGCCTCCTCTCCCCACTCGTACAATACGATCGTATTGTACGTGCGGGGAGATAAGTGACATGTAAATTATTTGCGGCGAATACGCGCCACGAGTGATGCATGTCTATGGGCCAGCGGGAGTACGTGCGTATTAGCGCAAGCTACCAAAGCACACAATGTACTTCGTGTGAACATACCCTTACGCTCATGTTGTATCCTTTAAATATCTGTTTGTGAAGCATGCCTTACAGTTGCATTCACTTGTACATGGTTTACTGGACTGATGAAATAATAATACTGCGCTATTTCATTCCTTTTATTTTTTGTTGTAAACTGTGGGGTTTACAACGTTTCTTTCCATTAATAAAGACATGAAAATGTGAAATAGAAAAATTTTTCATTTTTTCCAATAAATGTAACTTTTAGCGCCAAATTTTTCATTTTCACAGAGTGTAGGAGAGAAAACACTTTGAAACCTGTTGTCTAATTTCTTCCAAGTGCAGAAACACCACATATGTGGTCATAAAGGACATTTTGTACGTGTAGTGGGACTTGGAAGGAAAGACGCACTATTTGGCATTTGGAAAGCAGAATTAGCTGGAATGGTTGTAGGCTGTCAAGTACCAGAACAGGGGGAATCCCTAAAAAGTGACCCTATTTTCTATTTTGAAAACACACCTCAACAAACTTACCTTAAAAATGAAAAATTACAATTTCTCGTCAATATCATTTGGGGACACAGCACCGTGGCTATAGGCACTCACCCTAGGAGGCTGACACTAGGCGGCAAACAAAAGTGTTGGCTCTATATCTCGGCTTCTCAGTTTTAGCCTAGAATCCACACTACTCTTGAGGTCTGCTGCATTTTTTATTTTAGTTTTATTTCTTTTTACTTTTCAGGTAGTAATGATGCGTTCTCCTCATCTGTCAGGAGAGGTCATCATCATGGTTGGCACTTTGTAGCAGTAATCCTCCCTGAGGGTGTCAAGAAACCAGTCACTATCTGCTTTCCTTACACGCCGCTCACCTGTTCCCACTTACTGGCTCCGCAGTTTCTTTTTGGATTCTGGTACACCACTCTGGTGTAAGGTACCGAAGTGATTCCGCATATGCCCGAAGACGTCAAATAGGGAAGTTGTTTGGGGTCTTAAGGCGCGCCTCACCGCTGTTGCTGCCAGGGCTGTGGAGTCGGTAAGCCAAAGCTCCGACTCCTCAGTTTCCCTAACTCTGACTCAGATTCCCACTCCCTCATAAATGGCGCATGTTTAAGTGATAACTTTACTGTGGTAAAATAACATCAGGCTTTTTATCACCTTATGATACAATAATCAAGCTATTTATTTAGAACATACGCTGACAAGCAAAATGGTAAAAATGTTTTGAACTTTTAATTTTCAGGCTCCATCCACTACAGCTTTGAACATGAAACTACCATAATTTATAGACAATCATCTTAGCTATCTTATACATAAATTTGAATGGCAAGTATTTAGCATCTGTTTAGTTCTGCAGATTCTTGTCATGTGACTGCAATGTTACTGTTTTGCTCCTAAAAATCAAAATGTTAATTTTTATTATTTCATTAGCATTTGGTGAATCCACCTTTGACTTTCAATACTGCCTGAATCCTTCTGGGCTTTGGATCAGATTCAAGCATGTCTTGACAAAAATATGATCCCAGGTCTCTCCTACACGTTCCCACTGTTGGTGCATATGGGACTTGGGTACGAATACAGCTTTTTCTTCAACTCTACCCACAAGTGTTCGATTGGGTTGAGGTCTGGAGACTGTGGAGGAAACCACACCTTGTCTTCAGGAGCAAAGATCGGGGAAGGTCTCCTCTTTTGTCTGCTTAGGCCCTCATATGAACAGATTTCCATTGCAGGGACTGGCGTGTCTGATCCCAGATGGTCGTTAGATCCCGGATTAGGTCTTCCATGGCAGGAAACTGAAGACACCGAGAGTGGTGGGCAGGGATCCTGTCCAGAGACAATCTAGAAAGGAGAGGCACTGGCAGACTCTGAATCCAAAGAATTGTATGAGAATTCTGTCCACGGTAACAGGCTGACCCAGTTGTCTTGACACAGCAAACCAAAGTGGCGCAAATAGTATCCCAGGATCTGATTGACACTCTCTATACTTACCCATTTGTCTGCAGATGGTAGGCTGAGGAAAAGTCCAACTTCACCTGTAGCTGGGAGCAGAGGGCGCGCTAGAACCTCGAGATGAATTGGATCCTCCAGTCCGAAACATTATGCTGAGGAAGCCCATGCAGACGGAAGATGTGTTGGAAGAAGAGGCTGGTTAGGCGTGGAGCAGAGAGTAGGCCTGGAGGAGGAACAAGGAGTGACATTTTTGAGAACCGGTCAGTGACCACCCAAACAGCAGTATAACCGGAGGAGGGATGAAGATCAGTGACAAAGTTCATAGCCACGTGGGTCCATGGGATATTGGGGATGGAAAGTGGCTGTAGAAGACCTGCTGGCTTGAGGCGAGGCGACTTGTTATGGGCACAAGTAGTACAAGATCTAATGATCTCCCGAACATCCTTAACAAGATCAGGCCACCAATAAAAGTGAGATATTAGAGAACAAGATTTTTTCACCCCACGATGTCTGGCAACTCGAGAGCAATGTCCCCATATTAGCATCTTCTTCCAGAGCGCAGGACGCACATACGTCTTGAACAGAGGAACACGCTGGAGGTCCACCGGAGCAGCATAGATCAGGCATTCAGGGAAAATGATGTGCCGAGTAGCTGATTCTGGAGATACAGGGGTTCTTTGTGGTCGTCTAGATATTGACCGGGGTGATAGACCCCCTCCAGGAGATATTCTTCCAAAACCAGCTTGATAGCCAGTGATTCCTGGTCCCCGATGGTGTAATTCTTCACTGCAGAGGAAAAAGTTTTAGAAAAGAAGCCACATGTGAGGGTCTTGCCTTTGGGATCTTTTTGAGTAAGGACCGCCCCGACCCCTACTGAAGAGGCTTCAACTTCTAAGAAAAATGGCAGAGTCCGAAGGGCATAACCAGGTACTCAAATTGTCCATCACAAGTGCTGAAGGTCATCTCCACTCGTCCCCCTCACGGATTCAAATGAGGTTGTAAGCTCCTCGCAGGTCCAGTTTGGAAAGAATCTTGGCTCCACGGAGCCGGTCAAAGAGTTCAGTACTCAAAAGCAAGAGGTAACAGTTTTTATGGTTATCTTATTGAGGCCATGGTAATTAATACATGGATGTAGGGAACCGTCTTTTTCTCTACGAAAGAACTGCTGAGGAAGAATGGGGTAGTAAATAAAACGCGTGTCTCTCCTTATGTATCGCCACCACTTGAAAGGACAAGAGTTCAGTACAGAATTTGATCGAGTCACTGGCCAGAGGTCTCTCTAGGCAGACATCCGGGAGGTGATACTCTGAAAACAAGGGCAACACCCATGAAATTCCCGGCTGATCCAAAGTCAAGGAAAGCCGCAACTTGGAACCATATTCCGGAACTGTTCATGATTTGTAACCGGCCTGGTCAAACGTGGAGAGGAATTTCTCACACTTAGGGATGCCTCTCCAACGTAGCCTACTCTAGGTGCGTGCGTTTCCCTGACGTTGTGGACGGTGTGGACAGCCCCTGCGTAAATGTTCAGGGCTTGCACAGTAGAGGCAGAGGTTCTCCTCACACCGTTAGGACAGCTATTGCGGAGTTAGGTGAGCTCTGTCTACTTGCATGGCCTCCTTAGTGGCCGGCAGGAAGGATGGCAGAGAAGGCCTTTGAAATACTGGAACAAGATAGGGTAGATGACGTGTCCTGGCCGGTGCTCCTCCTGCCTCTTCGAAAGGCAAACGTCAGTCTGAGTGGCCAGGTGGATAAGGTCACTCAGGGAAGAAGGGAAGTCTCAGGCTGACAGGGTGTCCTTGATCTGGCTGGAGAGGCCCTTTTTGTGGCACTTAATGTAGAATTGTTTCATCACAATTCCAAGGCCAGGGTGCGGAATTTCACTGCGTAATCACCTAAAGAACAGTCTCCTAAACAGTCTCACCTAAAGAACAGTGTCGGCAGACGAGGCTCAGGCCAGTTCCTCAAAGACACTGCGGAACTCACTGAGGAACGTGGCAAGGTTGGCCATGACTGGATCATCTCCATGCCATAGAGGGGTAGCCTAGACCAGGGCTTTCCCGGAGAGGAAGGGAACCACAAAAGTCTCAGACCTTCCGTCAGGAAACTGGCTGGCCATCAGTTTCACCTGCAGGGAGCACTGGGTGATGAAACCCCTGCAAGCCTTGGAGTCCCCATCGAACTTCGTCGGCATAGACAAACATAGCCCAGAGCCGACGGACAACGTAGAAGCCGACGATGCAGAGGGAGGCACAGCAGACGGTGAGGAGCTACTGCATCATGGCGGACAGCTGGTTAAGTTGCTGCGCAATCTGCTGAGACTGCTGGGCTTTTTCCACCGAACTTGACAGTTTCTTCAATTTCTCCATTCCTTAGCCCCATTCTTCCAAACCTATTTGCCCCCATCAGAGCATGGTCTATCAACTTTCATCTCATCGCTCCAAATCACCCGTTTTCAATCTTCCATTTTTCATACTTTTTTGCAAACTCGAGCCAACGCTTCTTATGACAAGATTGAAGTCGAGGCTTCTTCACGAGGCCATCATTCCAGACTTGTGTAATGCATGTCGCACAGTGCTTGCATGGACACCTGTGATCTCACTCTTACAAAGCATACGAGCCACCTTCACTGCCGTGTCGCGTTAGATCTGATAGACCTTGTGATGAGCCAACTTCTTGACTGATATTTTGCCTGGACTTCCACCTCTTTTGGATGGATGGACTTCATTTCATGTTCTTCCAACTGTCACAGCCTCACATGATGCAGTTTGGATGATGCGGTTTTTCCTTTTCTTGGGAAATCTTCTTCATGGATACTCCTCAATTCGAACCAATGACCTTTCGCTTGGGAATCGGCCTAAAAACACACTGAGCTATTAGGTAATGTGAGAACAGGTTGTAATTTGTAGTATAAAAGAAGAAAAAGATTGTCCAACCACCAGGAGAAAAACAGAAACAATGCAGTAACATGACAAGAATCTGCAGAACTAAGCAGATACTAAATAGTTGAAGGTCAAATACATAGCCAAGAAGATTATCTATAAAATGATGGTAGTCTCACGTTCAAAGCTGTAGTGGATAGTGAGATATGGAGCCTGAAAGTCAAAAGTTCAAAACATTGTTACCCTTTTGCTTGTCAGTTTGAAATATATTTATTGGAATACAACTTTAGAACACAAACAACTTAAAAAAAATTGTAAATATGCAAAACGCAGCAGTAAGTGGAAAATAAAAACAGTTTCCAACAAAAATGTACTGAATAACATTTGTGAAGTAAGTCTATGAATTTTTTTTGAGGAATAGTATCTCCTCCATCAGATCCTCCTTCATAGATAACCTCACATCTAATCTCATTATTGTAAGGCTAGAGAACAGCCTTTCTACATTATATTGGGTTGGGGGCAAAGCAGTGACCACAGGGGCAACATCTCTAACAATTTCAGATTATAAAGAAATTGCCTTAGGTACAGTCAGGTCTGATGAACCATTGAACTCTACGCATCCTGATTTTATCAATATACCTTAGACCAGTGTTTCTCAACTCCAGTCCTCAAGACCCACCAACAGGCCAAGTTTTCAGGATTTCCTCAGTATTGCACAGGTGATGTAATTATTGTCCATGCATGCTGTTGGAGATCCTGACACAGGTGATATCATTATTGTCAGTGCATTCTGTGGGAGATCCTTAAAACATGACCTGTTGGTGGGTCTTGAGGACTGGATTTGAGAAACACTGCCTAAGACGGTTGAGATCCGCTTGCAGGTGGTCTATCTTAGTCGTTAGGGTGGTCGGGCTGGTGGTGATAGCTGACATAGTTTTATCCGTGTCAAAGGCACCACCCACCGCCGATTCAGATGATGGAGCGGACTCTGTCTGACTCATGGTGTCACAGGTGCTCATAGAGCTATTACATTGTGACACTGAGTTCCTGTTGCGGCCCATAAATATTTTTAGCATTGCAATGAGTACAATGAAACCAGTATTGTGTTAAGAACTGTCACAGTCTAGCTCAAGACCCTCTGGATAATCCACTTAGATAGGTAAATCACTGACTCCAGAAAGACCCCACAGCCATTTGTGGGGACCCTCAAATCCATTAGTAGCGAGAGGGACACTGGTGATACAGCAGAGTCATCAAAGCTTCAAAGATGGGGTAGCCTGAAAGGTGGACAAAAGGCAGAGTGCTACTTAACTGGCAGGAAACGATATCAGTGATGGCCAGCATAAAACACACAGTTGGTCAGGAGATAATTCAGTGCTGTGAAGTGCATAAACAGAGACTTATGCAGTGAGATACAGACAGAGCGCCACTAAGCTTGCAGACAGCACTACCTAGCTCAACCAATGGATGGCACCACAGTCAATTGTGAGACAGTGGTTGAGAGGACTTAAAGCTAGTGACAGACATGCTGTTTACAGCACTGTGTCCCTTATTCTGTAAGATACTGTAGTTTTAGAGTATTTAGTGCTTAAATCTGCAGTTTTCAGACCCCGCCCACCTCACAACTGATTAACCTATTACTTTGAATTACTAGCATTTGGTGGGCGGGGCTAACACCCGCTCATTAATAAGATTTTAGTATTAAATGCTCTAAAACTCCAGCGTCTTACAGAATAAGGGAAACAGCACTGGAAACGGCATGTCTGACACTAGCTTGTGCTGTCCTCAGCAAGCCGGGCATCATTTAAGTGACAGGTTCCCTTTAAAGGGGTTTTCTCATTACAAGCTTTTGCAGACTTGAGTTGTTACATAGTGACATAGTTACATAGTTTGTAAGGTCGAAAAAAGACAAGACGTCCGTCCAGTTCAGCCTGTTGTGCTAAAGTGTTGATCCAGAGGAAGGCAAAAAAAAAAACATGTTGATCTCATGCCTGCAGAACTCTCACCTCACTCCCAAGCTGCACAAGCTGCTTGTAAGCAGAACACTTGCATTGCTCTAACCAGAACCCCTGCATTGCTGTAACCAGAACACCTGCATTGGTGTAAGCAATTATACAAACAGCCTGAACTGATGAAACCTCACCCCTCTCTGTTATCAGGCAGGAGATAGAGGGGAACAGACTATATAAGGCTGTGTTACATGGGGGGAGAGTGAATCTAGCAGCTACAGACTCAGTAATTGCCCAGATCCTTCACCTTAGAGCTGGGAGATAAACAGAGAGAAGCTCACACAGCCTTTATACAGATACATCCTGTATAGAAAACTGTGGCACCTAGTTTCACGTTCGATTTTCACAGCTCAGAAGGGAGTAAGGACAGAGTGCAGGCAGCCAATCAGAGCACAGGGGACGTGTCCCAACAGGCTGAATGAAATATCAGTCAGCCAATCACAGAAAAGGGGGCGTGGCTCTATCACCTGCTGCAGTTTTAGGTGTAGAACACACAGTGTAGCTTATATCTGCTATTCTAAATGATTTAGGTAATGGAAACCAATTACAAATGGCTTATTTTTACTGTCCCCATCATTAGAGATATGATCTTTGTAGCGAGAAAACCCCTTTAAATAGGATATGATTTGTACAGAGAGCAGCAGGCAGAGAATCATTTCACTTGTGCTTGGTGGCCAGCAGATGCACCACAGTGATCAATCATATATATTTTGATAAAAAACAGACAGTGATGAAAGTCTCCTTTGCAGAGTGAAGCATATATTATAAACTGAACAGAGGCAGGGGTTGGAGCGCAAGCTTTGCCAACCGTTGCCCCTGGTACTCCAACAATCAGGATTCGGGAATAGGAATAAACTAGGGTGAGCTAGGTCACGGACCACTTCCCTAGGTCTCCTGAGGGCTAATATGCTGGTCTGGCCCACTATATTGCAGTGGGGCACACAGTGGAGGGTCCCACAAGAAAAGGGTATCGGGCTGTATTGAAATGAAACTCCTGCCCTTTCCCCGCACCAGAGACCAGGAAATAGTAGAGGGTTTTAAAAAAAAGTTGTTGGTATGGGAGTTTGTCTGCAGTCTATCCACTACCGCATGCACCCGGTACGTGCACCTCACCCTTCCCACTGACCACGTTTTGAGGGAAGGAGAGTCCAGAGCGGTGTCTTTGTTACTACAGCAAGAGAGTCTGAAATGTGAATGAATTCAGGAGTCTCTACCCTTCATACTGGGCACAGGATCTCCAATCACAGCCAGCAAGCGCCCACCAGACCCATGTACCTGACTGTTAGCAGAATCCGGTGTCAGCTAGGGTCCAGAATCAGCCGCCGCATTTCAGCCCATACAGGTAATGTCCCGGTGACTCCAAGTCAGCAGATATGTTCTGGAGGCACCTCTCTCTTGCTCTCTGAGCGCAGCGATTCAAAGCATGGGCTGGATCAGGCTGCACCAGGCCACACCACATGGCTGTAAGGCAGACCTGGCTGTTCCTCTCCCTGCTACCACCACATTCTCTGATCACCCCTTGAGAAGGCCGTCGTCCATCACCGCCACACTACAGGATTGTGGCACTCTAGCACAGCTGACCCCAGGTGTGGGAACCTCCTGCGTATAGTTCCGTCCTTTGTCGCTTCAATGCTAACAGCTCCGGGAGCTGTAAAGACAAACAGCTCCCAGTACAGGTGTCAGGACTGTGTTACTGGCCCTTTAAGGATTTTGTTGCAACCTCAGCCAGGGTGCAGCTTGCTGCTTAACCCTTTAACACCGCCAAAGAAAAAAAAAATATTACTCCATTTTTCTCCTCACCTTCCAAAAGCCATAACATTTTTATTTTTCCACCTACATATACATATGAGGGCTTTTATTTTACGGGACAAGATGTACTTTCCAGTGGTGTTATTTATATTACCATAGAATTTTTTTGCAGTTTTCCAGTATATTCTAAGTGGGGAAAAATGTGAAAAAAATGTACTTGCGCCATGTTTGCGGGAGTTTTGTTTTTGCGTCGTTCAATCGTGGGTATGATGTGATGTGTTATCTGTATTCTACACGTTGATACGCATCCGACAATACCAAACATGTAGTGTTTCAGTTATGTTTTGGTGGCATAAAAAAATTCCAAACATTTGCCATATTTGAAATTTGCACCGGGCGGCCCCGTTTTGTGCGACCAATAACTTTTTTCTACTAACACCTACGGATGTCAATGATGGTTCATTTTTTTGCAGGTTGAAGCATACTTTTAATTGCTAGCAGTTTGGAATGCATGCGACTTTTTTGATCACTTTTATTCCAATTTTTATAGGACATGAAATGACCCAAAAAACGCAGTTTTGGCGTTTGGAATTTTTTTTCTTCTCCGATGTTCAGCGTACGGGATAAATGATGTTATATTTTTTTAGATAGGACTTTTTCGGACACAGTGATACTAAATATGTGTAACTTTTTATTATCTTATTTTCTTATTTGTAAAATGGCAAAAGGGGGGTGATTTAAACTTTTAATACTTTTTAATTTTTTTTATACTTTAAAACTTTTTGGGTTTTGTTTACTTTAACATTGAGTCCCCCTAGGGCGCTTCACCTCTAGGGGGTGCGATCATTAAACACCTAATGCTTGCATAGACAATGCATTAGGGTTACAAAAGGCTTTTTCCCCACTTCCTGCCTGGGGCTGGAAATGGGGCAAACGAGAACATGGCAGCGATGGAGGCCGTCAGAAGTGAAGAATGGTGCACGACACCATTTTTCATTCATTAAGTCTAAAGGGTTAAACAGCGCAGGTGGAGGACGACGCCTCCCCGCACTGTAACCCGGCGTTAGCGCAATTAGCCGCTAAACCCCGAGGCGGTAACAGGACCACGCGCGATCCAGCACACAACTCCTTAACCCCACCAGACATACCTAAAAACTCCGGTGGTTAAGGGGTTAAGGGTTAAAGCACCTGAGCCATTCCCGGGGGTGGGGGGGGTTTTTAAACTGCCTCCTTTCTGCCAGTTTCTGCTTGTGACTGCTTTTGTGTCCTAGCTGGTTGCTCTATTGTGTTTTGCCAGTTCTCTGATTTTGGCTATTCCTTCTGGTTACTCTCCCACTCTGTCCTTAGGTACCTCGCTTTCTCCTGGTTTGACCTTGGTCTTGTCCTTTATCTGTTTGGCACATGTTTTACAGCTCAGGAACAGGTTCGCGTGCATCTTCTCGGGGCAGTTGCCCTGCTTAGGCAGGGTTAGCCAGGGCGAGCCTAGGGCGTCCCTTACAACAGGCAAACGGTGTCAAGGCGGGAAATTAGAAACATATGAAGTATCAGCGAGCCCGCCCACAAAAATCGTATGTTTCGGTATTTCCCACATGGCATTTTTAATCCGGTGAACATCATTCTTAGTGCGTGTTGGGTCCGTCTAGACAACCCAAACACGCATCTACAAGAGCAGTGTGTTTTACATTGCCGTAATGTAGAACACAAATAGGGGTTCAAAAGTGATCGCCGGCAGTTTAAAAAAAGTGTCTTTCGGGGTCCCCTCTTTCGGGTCCTTCTAAGGGAATTTACTGTCAGTTCTTGATCCGAAAAAAAAGGAGGAGCCTTTTTTTTAAAAATTAGGTGAATCCTCGAGCCAAAAAGACCCAAAAAGAGTGTGAAATAATTTATGGGGGGAGTTGATTTGGTGGGTTAAGGGAGTTTTGAAAATGAGGGTTTTTGGGCCCCCAAAAGGGATTTAAAAAAACTTGGATATGCCCAAGCAATATGAGTCGTTTCCCCGAAAAAGTATACCAAAAAGGTCAGATAGATAAGGATTTTATCAGGATGTTATCATTAGCTTATCACCAGCACGTCCTCACTCCATGACAGTTAGGCCAGACCCCCCATCACCCAACTTTAACGTAAAAATTGAGCAAGGTGTTCTCTTCACCTGCTCCTGAGAGATGGATGGCAGGGACATCTTGCCGCTAGCGTAGTAACCACCTGACGTCTCCCGCAAGAACAACAACAGCAGCCCCAGGTCACCCCCGGCAAATGCAGATTTTGTGTAGTACCACAGACGTCTCAGTTCCACCCAAATCCGCCAGGGCTATGTACCAGGGCAGCAAGGAGAAGGTTCAGTCCTGACCTACCCTAGCTAACTGCCTAGCTCCTAACAGCTGGCCGTCAGAACAGACACACAGGCTTTACACACACACACATCTTAAAAACTTCATGTTTTTCTAAAATAATTTCTTTGGAATGCTATGGTTTGTTTGAATATATAATATTTTTATCTAGCTTCCTCATATACATCTATATATCTACCTATCTCATATCTATCTGTCTTTTTCTTTCTATCTCCCTATCTCACATCTAAATCATATCCATCTCTCTCTATCTATCTACAGTATCAATCAAGGAGTGGAGTGGAGGGAGGGGGTGTAATAGTTGATATAACTAGCATCTATTTATCTCTCTCATATCTATCAATCTAAGGGCATGTCCCCACGGCACGGGTTTGCAGCCGGTATTTCAGACGGTTTCCAGTTTTGCAGACCGTCTGAGAACCCGGCTACAATCAAGCACAACGGGCTTCTATGGAAAACCCGTGCAGCAGTCCCCACTGCATGGGATTTCCGCCCCCGCTAGCCGTCCGATAAACATTGTGCATGCACATTCTTCCATCCGGTTTTCGTGGGGACGGCACACAAACCGGACAAATACCGGTTGGATAAACCGACCGGCATTTATCCATTGCCATGTAAAACGGCCCCTAACCTCTAATCTACCTATTGTCATGAGCTGTCCCACCGCCCGCATATCGGGCCGCGATCGTACTATTACCCATATGCAGCCAGGGACATGGGCTGTCGGGCCTGCTCGTAAATGCCATCAGTTACTCACCCAGCCGCGCTCCTGCTCCTCTGGACTCTCTTGTTTGCCCTGTGAACGCGTCCCCGCTCCCTATGGTGTGCGTGCTCCGACTCACTGAGATTTAAAGGGTCAGTGTGCCAGTAATTGGTTATTGTCAGGCACTGACCCTATATGTCCTGAACACTTCAACTACTTCCCCACCGGATCTATAGTGCTTTGTGCCTACAGTGAAAAGTGTTATAGAGTGTTCCATTGCTATACCGTGTACCGTACCTATTTGCCTCCGTCCCTTGACTACAAACCTTTGCCGCCTGTCCTGACCTTCCTGCTTGCCCAACTATGAGCCAGCCTAATGATTCTGTCCCACGCCACACCTTGGCCACCACTGCAGGCAAATCGTGCCAGGGGTAGCGACCTCGGGGTTCGCTTGCCACAGCAAGTCCACTGCGGGCTCTGATGAAAATCAGTGGCCCCTTAGACTCCGCTCCCTGGTGCAGCTTACAACATCGCCTGCAGTGGTACAGCGGATCCACTACTCCAGCCGTTACACCTATCTATCTCGTATATATCGTCAATCTATTTATTTATCTTTCTCATATCTATCTATCTATCTCATATCTATCATCTATCAGTCACTGCAGAACAGTGGGAGAAAGGTTCAAAACTGAGGTGAGAGTGAGTTTGGGAGGTGTTTGGTATCTAAAGTGTGGGATTTAAGATAGAGGGACTTTAGATTTGGACTGTTTAGAATGGAGAAGATTGTATTGGATTATTGTACCTTTATATATCTTTACCTTTTATTGTATTGGATTATCTTAACCTTTATTATACCTTGTTTCTCTGACTTTTGTAATATCCCCATGTGCTCCATGATTGACAGCGCTGTCCAGTGCACAATCTGTGTTATGTATTCAGTCTTTGAACAGATGTTCGAAGGTGCATACTGCTGTGTGACATGTGTGCACACTGCATGTTTGGAAGTCTAGATACTGGATCTAAATGCGCAAGTTGCAACACAGAGAACCATTGCCAACTTGTAAGAGAGTCTGAAGCTCACTGAGCAAACACTCGCTGGGAAAGATGCAGGGACAGCATGGAGCTGCAGGGAAATAAGGCAGCTAGCTGGGTGACAGTCAGAAAACGGGGTAAAGGGAAGAGTGCCAGGAAGACTAGTCCTGATGTGGCACACTCCAAAAAATTAGCAAGTTTGGTAGATGTCAGTTCAGAAATAACGCTGCTGCAGCGAGACACTTCACTGTCTGCTCCAGTAAGGTGGGGAATGGAAGAGCATGGTAGGCTAGACCGGTGCTGGTAGTTGGGGGCTCAATTGTCAGTGGAACAGACAGTGCGATCTGTCACAAAGACCGGGATCATTGAACAGTATGTTGTTTTCCTGTTATCTTTCTCAACTGGTTACATAGTTACATAGTTTGTAAGGCTGAAAGAAGACAAGACGTCCATCCAGTTCAGCCTATTTTGCTAAAAAGTGTTGCTAAAGTGTTGATCCAGAGGGAGGAGCAGGAGCCAACTAGAGGGAGTGCCTTTTTGAACTTAACATTGACTAACACACCTGACAGAATAACAAAGGTTCACGTTGGGGAGCACCTAGGAAATAGTAATCACAATATAATAAATTTTCACTTATTCTTCAATAGAATTTGTTGTTGAAGAGTCCCAAAAACATTGAATTTCAGGAAGGATAATTTTAATCTGTTTAAAGAGGTCCTAAATTGCATTGACTGGAATGAGGTCTTCAAAAATAACACAACAGATGGGAAATTTTTAAAAACATCTTAAGCGCCCACTGTAAGAGGTACAAACCTTTAGAAATAAAATGATTAGAAACAGGTAGAAACCAATGTAGCTCAACAAAGATGTAAATGAAGCAATAAATAAAAATAAAGCATTTAAGCTTCTTAAACAGGAGGGAAGTGTGTGAAGAAGCACTAAAAAAAAACTACATGGGAAATTAAATATGAAAAAAAATTATAAAGACAGCTAAGCTGGAGACAGAAAGGCGTATTCCTAAAGAGAGTAAAACTAACCAAGATATTTTTAACTATTTAAATACATAGTTACATAGTTAGTACGGTTGAAAAAAGACACGTGTCCAGCAAGTTCAACCAAGGGTGGGGAAAAAGTGGGTGAAGGGAGGGAGACAAGGATTTTAAGCCCAGCCTGCCCTGAAACACACAAGGCAGGAACCAATCTGCTCCAGGGGAGACCCCAGCCAGGATCCAGAATTTTATGTAGCTACATACGCATTTAATATTCTTTCATTTCAGGTAGTTATCTAAGCTTTTCTTGAAACTACAACTGTTCCTGCTGTAACCAGCTCCTCAGGCAGGCTATTCCACAGATTTACAGTTCTTACAGTGATGAACACTTTTCTCCTCTGGAGATTGAATCCTTTTCTCTCTAGCCGAAGGGAATGTCACCTTGTCTTTTGAGGGGGCTTTACATGAAATAATGTTTCCCCATACTTTTTATAGGGACCATTTATATATTTATATAAATTAATCATGTCCCCCCCACCTCCCGAAGCCGACTTTTATCAAGACTAAACAAGTTCAATTCTACTAACCTCTCCTCATAACTAAGATGCTCCATTCCCTTTATAAGTTTGGTTGCTCGTCTTTGCACTTTCTATAGCTCCATTACATCTTTTCTATAAACTGGAGCCCAGAACTGAACAGCATATTCATATTGCCTCTTTTAATCCATGCCAATATCCTACTTGCCTTAGAGGCAGCTGATTGACACTGCATGCTGTTTTGTAGTCTATGATCTACAAGAACGTCCACATCTTTCTCAACAAGCGATTCTTCAAGTTTTTCTCCCCCTAGGACATATGATGCCTGCAGATAATTTTTACCCAGTTGCAGAACCTTACATTTATCCACGTTGAACCTCACTTGCCAAGTGGATGCCCATACACTGTGTGTCCAGGTCCGCTTGCAATTTATGAGCATCATCCATTGATTGCACTACACTACATAGCTTGGTGTCATCTGCAAAAATAAAAACCGTGCTATTGATCCCCTCCACCATATCATTAATAAATACATTAAATAAAAGAGGACCCAATGCTGAACCCTGTGGCACACCACTCAATGTCTTGGGGGCAGACGCGGGTGCCGGGTCTCGGCGCCTCGTCACTTACCCATCCACCCCTTGTTTCCGTTTCGCCCTTTCC
>JAODAL010040774.1:0-36562 GCA_025379985.1 Phyllomedusa bahiana
GAATTGCTGTTTTTAAAATTTTCGTAGATGCTGGTCAAAGAACAGTGCTGGTTTCCAAAAGTCAAAAAACACGAACTGTTAAAATTTTTTTTATAATAAACTTTATTTTTTGCACCTTTCAATCACCCGTGGTAATATAGAATTGCTGTTTTTAAGATTTACGTAATGCTGGGGGTCAATGAACATGCGGGTGCGCAAAAGTCAAAAAAAAACTAACTGTTATGTTTTGAATAATAAACGTATTTTTTGCACCTTTTCAATTCACCTGGTGAATTAGAATTGCTTTTTTTAAATTTTAGATGCGCTCAAAGAACATGCTGGTGCGCAAAAGCAAAAAACACTAACTGTTAGTTTTTATATAATAAACGGGATTTTTTGGGACCTTTCAATTCACCTGTGTGAATATAGAATTGCTGTTTTTTAAGATTTACGTAAGTGCGTCAATGAACATGCTGGGTTTCGCAAAAGTCAAAAAACACGTAACGTTAGTTTTGATATAATAAAGTATTTTTTTCACCTTTAAATTTACCGTGGGGAATAAAAATTTCTTTTTAAATTTTCTAGATCTGCGTCAATAACAGTGCTGGGGGCGAAAAGTCCAAAAAAAACGAACTTTATGTTTTGATATAATAAACGTATTTTTGCACCTTTCATTCACCTTGGGGGGAATAAGAATTGCTTTTTAAGATTTACGTAGATCTGCGTCAATGAACATCTGGGTGCCAAAAGTCAAAAAAAACTAATGTTTATGTTTTGAAAAAATAAACGTATTTTTTTGCACCTTTCAATTACCTGTGGTGAATATAGAATTGCTGTTTTTAAGATTACGTAGATGCTGCGTCAATGAACATGCTGGGTGCGCAAAAGTCCCAAAAACACGTAAATGTTTATGTTTTGATATAATAAACGTATTTTTTGCACCTTTCAATTCACCTGTGGGGAATATAGAATGCTATTTTAAAAAAATTACTAATGCGCTCAATGAACCGGGGTGCGCAAAAAAAAAAAAAAAAAAAAAAAAAAAAAAAAAAAAAAAAAAATTTTTTTTTGTTTTTTCTTTTTTTTTTTTTTTTTTTTTTTTTTTTTTATAAAATTTAAAATTTTTTGCACCTTTCAATTCACCTTGGTGAATATTAAAATTTCTGTTTTAAGATTTACTTAATGCCGTCAAAGAACAGTGCTGGGTCCAAAAGTCAAAAAACACTAAATGTTTTTTTTTGATATAAAAACTTATTTTTTTTCACCTTTTAATTCACCTGTGGTGAATATGAATTGCTGTTTTAAGATTTACGTAGACGCGTCAAAGAACAGTGCTGGTGCGCAAAAGCAAAAACACGTAACGTTATGTTTTTGAATAATAAACGTATTTTTTGCCCTTTTTAATTCACCTGTGGTAAATAGAAAATTTTCTGTTTTAAATTTACGTAGATGCGGTCAAGAACTGCTGGGTGCGCAAAAGCAAAAAAAACGTAACTTTTGTTTGATATAATAAACTGTATTTTTGCACCTTTCAATTCACCTGTGTGAATAAAGAATTGCTGTTTTAAGATTTACGTAATCTGCTCAATAAAAGTGCGGGGCGCAAAAACCCAAAAAAAACTAACTGTTATGTTTTGAATAATAATAAAAACAAGTATTATTTTTGCACCTTTCAATTCACCTGTGTGAATTTAGAATTGCCTGTTTTAAGTATACGTAAAAGCTGCGTCAAATGAACAGTCTGGTGCGCAAAAGTAAAAAAACACGTAACTGTTTTATGTTTTGATAATAATACCGGTATATTCTTTCACCTTTTCAAATTCACCATGGTGGAGAGTGAATAAAATGCTGTTTAAGAATTACGTAGATGCTGCGTCAATGGAACAGTGGAGCTGGTGCGCAAAAGTCAAAAAACACGTAACTGATTATGTTTTCTGATCATAATAAACGGTATTTTTTGCACCTTTTCAATTCACCTGTGGTGAATATATAATTGCTGTGTTTAAATGAGATTTACGTAGATGCTGCGTCAATGAGAACAGTTGCTGGGTGCGCAAAAGTCAAAAAACACGTAACTGTATTTTTGAATATATAAACGGCGGTATATTTTGCACCTTTCAATCACCTGTGGTGAATAAAGAAATGCTGTTCTAAGATTTCCGTAGAATGCTGCGTCAATGAATCAGTAGGTCTGGGTGCGCAAATAAAGCTCAAAAGAACACGTAACTGTTATGTTTTTCGATATAATAAACTGTATTTTTTGCACCTTTTCAATGACCTGTGGTGATTATAGAAATGCCTGTTCTCTAAGATTTACGTAGATGCTGGCGTCAATGAACAGTGCTGGGTTGCGAAAAGTCAAAAAACCACGTTAACTGATATGGATTTGATTTAATAAACCTCGGTATTTTTTGCACCTTCAATTCGACCTTATCTGTGATATAGAATTGCTGTTTTAAGAAATTTACGTAGGATGCTGCGTCAATGAACAGTGCTGTGCGCAAAAGTCAAACAAAAAAACACGTAACTGTTATGTTTTTATATAATAAAACGGATATTTTTAGCACCTTTCAATTCACCTGTGGTGAACCTATAGACATTTGCTGGTTTTAAGATTTACGTAGATGCTGCGTCAATAACAGTGCCTGGGTGCGCAAAAGTAAAAAAACACGTAACTGATTATGTTTGATATAATAGAAAACGGTATTTTTTTTGCACCTTTCAATTCACACTGTGGTGAATATTACGAAATTGCTGTTTTAAAAGATTTACGTAGATGCTGCGTTCCACCTGACAGGTGCTGGGTGTGCAAAAGTCAAAAAAACACTTAACTGTTAATGTATTTTGATATAATCAACCTGTATTTTTTGCTACTTTCAATTGACCTGTGGTGAATATAGAATTTGCTGTTTTATAGATGATTACCTAGATGCTTGGCGTCAATGCGAAACAGTGACTGGGTGCGCAAACAAGTAGTCAAAAACACTAAATGTTAATGTTTTTGATATAAATAAACGGTATTTTTTGCCCTTTTCAATTCACCTGTGGTGTGATATAGAATTGGCTGTGTTTTAGAAGATTTACGTAGATGCTTGCGTCAATGAACAGTGCTGGGTGCGCAAAGTCAAAAAAACACGTAAACTGTTATTTTTGATATAATAAACGGTATTTTTTGCAACCTTTCCAATTCACCTGTGGTGAATATATGAATTGCTGTTTTAAAGATTTACGTAAGAGATCTGCGTCAATGAACAGTGCAGGGTGCGCAAAAGTCAAAAAACACGAACTTGTTATGTTTATGAATATTATACACTTGTATTTTTTGCACCTTCAATTCACCTGTGGTGAAAATAGAATGCTGATTTTAAGAATTTTACGTAGATGCTGCGTCAATGAACAGTGCTGGTTTGCGCAAAAGTCAAAAAACACGAACTGTTATGCGTTTTGATATAATAAACGTATTTTTGCATACTTTTCATTCACCTGTGGTGAATATAGAAATGCTGATTCTACCATAGATTTACGTAATGCTGTCGTCAATGAACATGCTGGGTGCGCAACAAGTCAAAAAACACGGTCACGTTATGTTTTGCGATATAATAAACTGTATTTTATGCACCTTTCAACTTCACCTGTGGTGAATATAGAATTGCTTGTTTTTAAGATTTTCCGTAGTATGCTGCGTCAATGAACAGTGCTGGGTGCGCAAAAAGTCAAAAAACACCGTAACTGTTATGTTTTGATATAATAAACTGTATTTTTTGCACTTTCATTCACGCTGTGGTGAATATAAATTGCTGTTTTAAGATTTACCGTAGATGGCTTCGCTCAGTTGAACAGTGCGGGGTGCGCAAAAGTCAAAAAACACGTAACTGTTTATGTTTTGTTAAAATAAAAGTTATTTTTTGCACCTTCACAATTCACCTTTGGTCAATATATGAATTGCGTGTTCTAGGATAAATACGAAGATGCTGCGTCAATAAACAAAAAGGTTGCTGGGTGCGCAAAAGGTCAAAAAACACGTAACTGGTTATGTATTTGATATCTAATAAACTGTATTTTTTGCAACCTTTCAATTTCACCTGTGGTGAAAATAGAAATTGCTGTTTTAAAAGATTTACGTATATGCTGCGTCAATGAACAGTGGCTAGGGTGCGTCCAAAAGTCAAAAACACGTAACTGTTTTATGTTTTGGATATAATAAACGGATTTTTTGCACCTTCATTCCACCTGTGGTGAATATAGAATTGCTGTTTTAAGATTTACGTAGATGCGTCGGTCAATGAACAGTGCTGGGTGCGCAAAAGTAAAAAAAACACGTAAACTGTTTATGTTTTGATATAAAAAACGGTTATTTTTGGCACCGTTCAATTCACACTTGGTGAATATAGAATTCAGTTTTAAGATTTACGTAGATGCTGGCGTCAATGAACAGTGCTGGGTTGCGCAAAAGTCAAAAAACACGTAACTGGTATGGTTTTGATATAATAAACGTAATTTTTGCACTTTTAATTCACATCTGTGTTGAATAAAGAATTGCTTGTTTTAAGATTTACGTAGATGCTGCGTCAATGAAACAGTGCTGGGGTGCGCAAAAGTAAAAAAAACACCACGTAACTGTTATGTTTAGATACATAATAAACGTATTTTTGCACCTATCAATTCACTACTGTGGTGAATATAGAATTAGCCTGTTTTAAGATCTAACGTAATGCTGCGTCACTTGAAAGTGCTGGGTGTGCAAAAGTCAAAAAAAACACGTAACAGTTATGTTTTGAATATAATAAACTTATTTTTGCACCTTTCAATTGAACCTGTGGTGAATATAGAATTGCTGTTTTAAGATTACGTAGATGCTGCGTCAATGAAACGTGCTGGGCATGCCGCAAAAGGTCAAAAAACACGTAACTGTCTTATCTTTTGAACTATAATAAACGGACTTTTTTTGCAAACCTTTCAATTCAACCTGTGGTGAAATATAGAATTGCTGTTTTAAGATTACGTAGATGCTGAGGCGTCAATGAATACAGTGCTGGTGGCGCAAAAGTCAAAAACACCGTAACAACTTTTATGTTTTTGATATAGTAAACGGAATTTTTGCACCTTTCAATTCACATGTGGTGAATATAGTATTGCTGATTTAAGATTTACGTAGATGCTGCGTCAATGAACAGTGCTCGGTGCGCAAAGTCAAAAAACGACGTAACTGTTATGTTTGATATAATAAACTGTATTTTTTGCACCTTTCAATTCACCTGTGTGGAATATAGAATTGCTGTTTTAAGATTTACGTAGAATGCTGCGTCAATGAACAGTGCTGTGGTGCGCAAAGTCAAAAACACGAGTAACTGTTTATGTTATGATATAATAAAAACGGTATTCTTTTGCCCCTTTCAATTCACCTGAGGGTGAATATAGAATTGCTGTTCTAAGATTTAACAAGATGCTGCGTCCAATGAACAGTGCTGGGTGCGCAAAAGATCAAAAAACACTAACTGTTATGTTTTGATATAATAAACTAGTATTTTATGCACTTTCCATTCATCCTGTGGTGATATAGGACAATTGCTGTTTTTAAGATTTACGTAGTATGCTGCGTCAATGAACATCTGCTGGGTGCGCAAAAGTCCAAAAAACACGTAACTGAGTTATGTTTTTGAAATAATAAACTGTATTTTTTGCACCTTTCAATTCCACCTGTGCAGACAATATAAGAATTGCTGTTTTAAGATTTACGTAGATGCTGCGTCAATGAACAGTGCTTGGGTGCGCAAAAGTCAAACAAACACGTAACTGTTATGTTTTCTCGATATACATAAACGTATACTTCTTTGCACCTTTCAATTCACCTGTAGTGAATAATAGAAATGCTGTTCTAAGAATTTACTAGAATGCTCGCGTCCAATGAACAGTGCTGGGTGCGCAAAAAGACAAAAACACGTAACTGTTATGTTTTGATCATAATAAACTGTATTTTTTAGCACCTTTCAGATTCACACTGTGGTGAAAATTATAGAATTGCTGTTTGACAGATTTACTAGATGCTGGCGTCAATGAACAGTGGCGTGGGTGCGCTACAAGTCAAAAACACTAACTGTTTCATGTTTTTGATATAATAAACGGTAATATTTTTTGCACCTTCAATCCACCTGTGGTGAATATAGAATAGCTGTATTAAGATTTACGTAGATGCTGCCGTTCAATGAACAGTGCTGGGTTGCGCAAAGTACAAAAAACACGTAACTGTTATGTTTTGAATATATAAACGGTATTTTTGCCACCTCACACATTCACCTTGGGTGAAAAAAAATTTAAATTTAACAAGAAAAAAAAAAACTATTTGCTATGTTTAATGATTTACGTAGATGCTAGGCGTCAATGAACCATTGCTGGGTGCGCCAAAAGCAAAAACAACACGTAACTGTTATCGTTTTTGATATAATAAACGGTATTTTTTGCAACCTTTAAATTCACCTTGTTGAATCTAGAATTGCTGTTTATGATTTACGAGATGCTTGTCGTACAATGAACATGCTGGGTGCGCAAAAGTCAAAAAACCACGCTAACTGTTAGGTTTTGATATAATAAACGGTAATTTTTGCACCTTTCACATTCACCTGTGGGTGAATATAGAATTGCTGTTTTAAGATTTACGTAGAATGCTGCGTCAATGAAAGGCTGCTGGTGCACAAAAGTCAAAAAACACGTTACCTGTTATGTTTTGATATAATAAACAGTTTATTTTTTTGCACCTTTTCAATATCACCTAGTGGTGAATATAGCAAATTGCTGTTTTTAAGATTTACGATAGATGCTCGCGTCATGACAGTGCTGTGTGCGCAAAAGTCAAAAAACACATAACTGTTATTTTTATATAATAAACGGTATATTTATGCTCCTTTCATCACTTTGGTGAATATAGGAATATGCTGTTATAAGATATTAAGTATATCTGCGTCAATGAACCGTGCTGGGTGCCGCAAAAGTTATAGATCAAAAACACGTAACAGTTTATGTTTTGATATAATAAAACGGTATTTTTTTGCATCTTTCATTCACACTGAGTGAATATAGATTTGCTGTTTTTAAGATTGTACTAGATTGCTGCGTCAATGAACAGTGCTGGGTGCGCAAAATCAAAACAACACGTAACAGTTATGTTTTTGATATAATTCAAAAACGGTATTTTTTGCACCTTTCAATTCCACCTGTGGTGAATAAGAAATTCTGCTTTTTAAAGACTTACCGTCGATGCTGCGTCAATGAACAGTGCTGGGTGCGCAAACAAAAAACAAACGTAACTGTTTTTTATGTTCTTGATATTATAAACGTATTTTTTTTGCACCTTCAATCACCTGTGGTGAATATGAATTGCTGTTTTTAGATTACGAGATGGCTGCGTCAATGAACAGTGCCAGGGTGCGCAAAAGTCAAAAAAACACGTAACTGTTATGTTTATATAATAAACTTTATTTTTTCCACATTTCAATTGACCTGTGGTGAAATATAGAAATTTGCTGTTTTTAAGATTTACGTAGATCTCCTCGGCGATCAAATGAACAGTGCTGGAAGTGCGCAAAGTCAAAACAACACGTAACTGTTTTGTTTTTGATATAATAAACGGTATTTTTTGACACCTTCTCATTCACCTGTGGTGAAATATACTGTAGAATTGCTGTTTTTAAAGATTTACGTAGATGCTGGCACAATGAACATCTGGGTGGGCGAAAAAGTCAAAAAACACACGTAAATGGTGATGTTTTCGTACGATCCACTGTATTTTGCAACAAACACCTGTCCTGACTACAAGATTGCTGGTTGCGTAATTAAGTTCAAGGTTGGATATACAACAGTCACGAGGTGTAATAGGTAAAAATTGAACACCTATCTCTGATATGTAATCACTGATTAATAAAAGATGGAGTTTTGCAGCTAACAAAGAGACCTGCAGTTACTAGAAATGATGTTTTATCCAATATAAGTTCAGGCTGCCCAATATCATGAAATATTGCAATAAGCAAACTGTTAATAATAAAGAATATTCCACTACAATTTCAACAATACGTCTTGGTGAACTTTATCCAGTGTTCTTTATAGATTAAGCTTGTCCTGCTCTTTTTCGCACCGCGGGCCCCTCCCCCCCCTCCCCCTCCCACCGCCCTGAATTTACAGTGGTAGATTCTGCTGCAAAATTCTTCTAGCTAACCTACATAAAATGTTCAAATCTCTAATACTAACTAAATTGGAAGGATCACAGCTTATTAGAGGTTCTCTGTGCAGAAATAGAACAAATTCTCGGCCTTGGAGCTTTGGGGTCTTTGGGCCCCCACCCCCCCCCCCCCCACAGCAGAGCGCATGTCCTTATCCTATGAGACGGCGAAGAACTGAAGGCTGAAAACAGGAAACGCATGTTCTATGTAAAACGCGTCATGTGATTTTTTTCCAGCCAATCGCAACCATACACAATCCCAGTCATGACGTCCGCACACACATCTCACCCTGCTCTAATTCTGTAATCTCATTTGCTGGCCTACGCCAAAATTACAGGAACGCCGAAAAAGGCGCGATCTTAATAGATAATGCACAGATTTTAACCTTCAATTATCAGCATGATTGGAATTTCGATCACCATAAAAACCTTGCCGATTTCAACTTTGTCGATAAAAATCGCTCAACACTAACATCTTAGTATCCTCACTTTTCTAGCAGCTCCTCACCTATTCCCTATTTCTGTACGGTCATTATTTTTATAGTGTCTATATTTAAATAAGATGGGTTCCCCAGTGGAGTGGTTTTAGGCAAATAGGCCCCCTTTTGCAGTAGGTAGGTAAAACCTGTCCCCTTTTTAGTTGGTAGCGTACATAATCCCCAAAAGGGGTTAGCTGAAATATAGTCCCCCAAGGTACTGAAATATAGTCCCCCAAAGGGGTTGCTGAAATATGTCTCCCGGGTTAGGGGTATATGGGGCCCCCAAGATAGCTGTTTTATTTTTGGCCCCCCCCCCCGGGTACCTGTAATAGGGGCCCCAAGGTAGCTGAAATAGTGCCCCCGGGTTTAGCTGATATAATGAATAAGGTAGCTTAAAGTAACCCGGGAAACCTGTAAAAAGTGACACAGGTACTGTAGTAGTGCACACAGGTAGCTGTATAAGGCCCGAAGGTAGCCGTATATAGTGCCCGAAGAAAAGCTGATATAATCCCCCCAAAAGGTAGCTGTATTTTAGTGTTTCCCGGGTAGCTGTAAAAAAGTGCCCCACAGTAGTTAATATAATGCCGTTAGGTGGGCTGTATATACCCCCGTTATATTGATCAGTCTAGGGGTTTCGGATTTTAAAATGCGGGCCCCATGATTGAGCTAAACCAAAAAAAAAAAAAGTTTAATCAGCTTTTGGGGGTTCAGGGGGGCCCCACAGAGCTACAGTTATCTGCAGTTAAAAAATATTGGCCCCACAGACATGTCATTGTCACTTATACCCAGTTTAGCCTCCTGCCTAACTATAAATACATATCATAGCTGCTGGATGCTCTGCAGAGCTCGGCGGGCACCTACTGACTGTAGGAGGAGGAGCATGCAGGCAAGCATGACTGGAGGGCTCACTAACTGGTGGAGGAGGAGTATGCAGGCAAGTGCCGATACCCAGAGCTCACTAACTGGAGGAGGAGCATGCAGGCAAGTGCTGATGCCCAGAGCTCACTGACTGGAGGAGGAGCATGCAGGCAAGTGCTGATGCCCAGAGCTCACTGACTGGAGGAGGAGCATGCAGGTAAGTGCCGACGCCCAGGGTTCACTGACTGGAGGAGGTGCATGCAGGCAAGCACCTATGCCCAGGGCTCGCTGCGGCCTTGCTCCTCCTCTTCTACAGACAGCCCCAGCAGCTGGCAGCTTAGAAAGATACGCTGCCTTCCTTCCAACTAACCATGCGCTGCAGCCTGTAGGAAGCCCCGGCGGTGGCAGCATACTGTAGTAGTCGCCCACGCCGCATAGTTGGCTCTCATAGAGAACCGCTACTATAGTG
Organism: Phyllomedusa bahiana; assembly: GCA_025379985.1. Taxonomy (NCBI): domain Eukaryota; kingdom Metazoa; phylum Chordata; class Amphibia; order Anura; family Hylidae; genus Phyllomedusa; species Phyllomedusa bahiana. Next base: position 9,995 of record JAODAL010040774.1, read on the forward strand.
AATGAGGGCTGGCCAGGGAATGAAACATTCGGGGCAGCAGGCAATTTATTCGGGACTTGAGCTCCGAATAAAACTGTCTAGCGACGCCCCTGTTCTGGAAGAACCCCTCCACCCCCAACTTTACATTTAGTTGTTTAGTCTAGTATCCTCCTAGAGTACATTTAAATGGAAAAGATTTGTTGTAGAAATTCTCCTGAATACTTTTTGAAATCCATGAAAAAACAACAACATAAAGATGCATGGCATATGATTTCAGTTACAGAAATTTCTCCAACAAGTGCAACTCCAACATTTCTTCATCAGATATTTGCACCTTGGAGAATGAAGTTAATGCATAATCAGTTTAGTTAAGGCACAGAAATGGACGATATAAACAGTGGTATCCCACCACGTACTGGTACTGATACTGTACTGGTACAGTAAATGTACCATGATGATGTCTTAAGGATAACCAAGTCAATATTTTGGAGTGGCCATCACAAGACCCTGATCTTAATCCTATTGAAAATTTATGGGCAAAGCTGAAATGGCAGGTGTGAGCAAGGTGACTTTCAAACATGGCTCAGTTACACCAGTTCTGTCAGGAGGAATGGGCCAAAATTCCTACCAATTATTGTGAGAAGCTTGTGGAAGAATATCCAAAACGTTTGACCCACGTCATACAGCTTAAGGGCAATGCTACCAAATACTAATGAAATATATGTAAACCTGTGACTTTGCAGAAAGTAATAAAAATGCCTTAAAAAATTCCCTCTCTCATTATTCTGGCATTTGGAAAATATAAATAATTGTGGTAATCCTAATTGACCTCAAACAGGTAAGATTTATTCTGATTTCATGTAAAATAGTGAGAAAACGTGCATACGTGTCTTTTTATATAGTGTATATAAACTGCATATTGGATAAGCAAGCAATCATTTAAATGCTTGTCAGTTCAATGGGGATGAATATATACATATTTCTAACAACTTAACTTGTGAAGGAGCTTGTTGCAGCACCCTGGATGGTGATCCTGGCTGCTGATGTCACCGTCCTTTCTTCATATGATTCTGCAGCTATTCACCGTATTCAGCGGTCTATTTCTGGAAATACCTCATGTGACAGCTGGTTTACATGAAAAATGAACAGTGACATCGTCGACCTTAAACACCAGGACCGCAAAGTAAGTTTCAAAAAATATATATTTTAATCATCCCCAACAGACTAAAATTGATACTTTCAGAACACCCCTTTAATTGCCCTCGTGTCACACTAAAGGGAAATGCTTACTGGGCCCTGACACCTATTGTATGATCAGTAGCTTCTTAACAGTATCACTTTTGATAGAGTTAAAGGGGTTTCCTAGCCTTTAATTTATTTAAAAAAAAACTCACACGTTATAAAGTAATAAAAAGTAGTTCCTGGAGCAGTCACTTCTCAGATGCCCTGCTCTAACCTGCTGACCTCTATTCCTTGGTTCTTCTCAACACTGACATGTGACTGCTGAAGCTAATCACTGGTTGTAGCTGGTCTTTGCTGCAGTCAGTGATTACAGCTGACTTTCTGTGTTGATCCCAGCCTTTGAGCCAGTATGATGATGCAGTCAACACTGACACAGTATCTAAGTGGTTAGGTTGAAGGAGAAGCTTTTTATATCACTTGATCAGCACCCCTGCAACATGACTGGTAAGTGCCAAGTGTCATAGCAACCAAGGGCCTATTAACAGCCCCTAGTTCTGTCATCTTAATACCTTTATTAGCTTGTTCCAGACACAGGTGATAATGCGAGACTGTAATTAGGCACAGCAATACGCATGCATTGATGTGTATTATGCAAGCAGTCAAGCAATTTTTCAAGTGGGGCCAAAAGTTTGATAAAATGTTAATAATATTAATATATACTGTATTTACCTACAGGGGGCCTATTTACCTACAGGGAACCTATATAATTACCTTTAAGGGGTCTATAAACCCACCTACGGGGGTATATACATACCGGGATCCTACTTACAGAGGCCTATATACCTACTAAGTTCGAGGTTTACTTACCTACTATATAGAGACTCAAAAAAGACTTAAACTTGGTACACAAACAGGAGCATAATTTCCATTTGGGGCCCTTTTGCTGTTTTGGGGCACAAAGGGCATATTATTACCATTGGGGTGCGATATATGGGGAGTTTAGGAATTGGTAGGGAAGTGCAGGAAAAGTGATGAGTCTCAGATGTTTGTGTGGTAAATTCAGCAGGGACAAGTTGTGGCTGGGAGAGATCATCATGGCATTCTGGACCTGATAGAGAAAAAAAAGAAAGAGAATGAATCAAAGAAGGGAAAGATTTATCAGAGAAGACATCTCCTAGGCTTATTTTTACTGTAATGACTTGTATGTGTGCAGACTGCATGTGTACAACTGGTATCTACCACTGTGTGGTGACTGTATTGCGGTAATATTGGAATTATTGAAAATATTAGCCTTGGAATTTTGGTTTTGTGTTAGTGGTGTTATTGGGCAAATGTGTGACCATTAGTTAATGGTTTTATACTCAGTAGTTTGTGCTATAGCTTTTTGTATATTATTATTTACATAAAATGTATAATTCAGGAGGGGGACTTAAATCTTCAGACCATTTGGACGACATGTATGAACAGGGCTGCGCCATATATCTGGCGTCTTTTAAGTCCAGTACCTGGCGCAGCCTCGTTCATACATTTTTAAATCTCCCGCACGCCCCCTGAGATCGGGCGCATTACAAAGCGCCGCAGGGAACCATAGCAAAGTTACAAATTTTTAGCTTTTCTGTGGCATTTCTGGGCGCATTACAGCTGGAACAGGTATACCACTTTGAAAGTGGTATACCTGATCCAGAAGTGTCGCCCGAGCACTAGAATGCACCTGATCTATGACCCGCTGTATAGCAGGTTCATAAATTAGGTGCATTCTATGCCCTTATTATGTGCATGAAATATGTGCTGTATAGGGTAAAGAAAACCCAGACTGAGGTGATAGAACAGCTGGTAGTGCCACGGTCACATGCACGCATGGTGCTGGAGCTGGGTCATTCACATGTGCTGGGTGGACACCTTGGAGCAGAAAAGACCTAAGAGCGCATTGAGTGGTAATTTTACTGGCCAGGAATGTATAGAGCAGTGGAGGACTTCTGTCAGTCCTGTCCAGAATGCCAGATTAACACCCCTCTGATGCCAGATTAACACCCCGCTGATTCGGCTGCCCATAATTGAAGTACCGTTTGAGCGTATCGCCATGGATTTGGTTGGGCCACTTCCCAAGTCGGCACGGGGTCACCAGCATATTTTGGTAGTCCTGGACTACGCCACCCGGAAGCCATACCTCTCAGGAATACCTATGCAAAGGTGATTGCTCGAGGGCTCTTCCACATGTTTACCCTGACCGGGATACCCAAGGTTATCCTCACTGACCAGGGGACACCCTTTATGGCGAAAGTGACAAAGGAGCTGTGTCGTCTCCTACAAATTACACAGCTGCGCACCTCAGTGTATCACCCCCAGACGGATGGCCTTGTAGAAAGGTTCAATCGAACCTTGAAGGGGATGCTCAAAAAGGTAATAGACAAGGATGGGAAGGACTGGGACCGTCTCTTGCCGTACCTGATGTTTTCCATCAGAGAGGTCCTGCAAGCTTCCACAGGGTTTTCCCCATTTGAGCTATTATATGGGAGGCATCCCAGGGGTCTGTTGGATATAGCAAAAGAGACCTGGGAGCAGGAGCAAACACCTCACCGCAGTGTCATTAAGCATGCCATGGAAATGCAGTATAGATTTTCTGCAGTGATGCCGATTGTTAAGGAGCATATGCAGCAGACTCAAAAACCACAGGCCAGAGGTCCGTATCTCAGACTCCTTGTCCGCAGTGCAGGTACAGGAGGTAAAGGAGTTACTGGGGAGAAACAGAGACTTGTTTTCGGACTTACCAGGTAGAACTCAGGTCATAAAGCCTGACATAGTGACGGAACCTGGCAAAAAGGTGTGCCAGAAGCCAAGAAACAGGCCATCTCAGAGGAGGTGAAAAAAATGTTGTCACTAGGGGTTATAGAGAGGTCAAAGAGCAGTTGGTCCAGCTCCGTAGTACTCATTCTCAAACCCGACGCCAGCCTAAGGTTCTGTAATGACTTTAGAAAGCTAAACGAGATATCCAAGTTTGATGCGTATCCGATGCCAATGAGCTCATAGAAAGGTAAGGGCCCGGCAGGTACATCACCACTCAGGACCTTACTAAGAGTTATTGGCAGGTGCCACTTACAAAAGCAGGCAGGGAGAAAACCGCTTTTTCTACGCCCGAAGGACATTTTCAATATGTGGTGCTTCCCTTTGGCCTTTATGGTGCCCCTGCCACATTCTAGAGATTGATGGATATTGTCCTACGGCCGCATAGAAAACACGCAGCTGCATATTTAGACGACGTAGTCATTTTCAGCTTAGAGTGGAATTCCCACCTGGCTAGGTTCAAGCGGTCCTGGACTCCATTCGGGCAGCAGGTCTGACCGCAAATCCCAAGAAGTGCGGCATAGGCCTTGAGGAAGCTCGATATTTGAGGTACAACATCGGTCGGGGAATCATTAAACCCAACTGGACAAAATTGAGGCTATTAAAAATTGGCCCGTGTCAAAAAAACAGGTGAAAGCTTTTTAGGGCTGGCCAGATACTATAGAAGGTTCATGCCAAATTTTGCCTCAATTGCAGCCCTCCTTACAGACCTTCAGGGGTCTAAATTTTCTAGGATGAAGTGGGATGAGGAAGCAAAGGAAGCTTTTCAGAAGCTGAAAGAGGTGCTGGTGTTAAGTGCCCCTGATTTCAATGCAGAATTTGTGGTACAGGCAGATGCCTCTAAACAAGGGACTGGGAGCTGTACTGTCCCAGTTGGTTGACGGGGAAGAACATCCGGTGGTATACTTGAGTAGAATATTAACGGCAGCAGAAAAGAACTACGCCATCATAGAAAGAGAGTGCTTGGCTTTAAAGTGGGCAATTGAGTACTACCTGATGGTAAGAGAGTTTAAGGTGGTCATAGACCATTCCCCGCTAAAGTGGATGGCCCAGAATAAGGGAAAAAATGCAAGAGTAATGAGCTGGTTTCTAGCTCTACAGGATTTTTTATTTTTTTTTAAACATAATCAAGTTTATTGAAAGGAAATGCAAGAGTTACATCATTTGTATAAAGAAATAGCACATCTATAACAATCCAATACAGGTGCAAGCAGCAAAGCTCAAAACTCAGATATGTCTCAATACTAGTTCCATAATAAAAATTGCATACAATGACTACAGAGTATAACCTGGTCACAATTTTACAGCATATGATTATGACAGAGTACATATCAAACTTGATTGACATAACAAACCAACCTAAAAATAAATACAAAATAACCTAAACAGTGTGTGTGCATCCTTCATTGTCCTAGTGGGGAACTCTTAGATAGTTACAATATCCAAAGTTAGTTTAAAGATACCGCTAAGGGGCAACCGCAGGGTGAGAGCCAGCTTTACTAACGTGGACGGGGGAAGAGCAAAACACCTGGCTATCGACAAAAATAAGAGGGGAGATCTACTGGGCCCGTCTATGTCACACAGGGAATCGTCAGAGCTGTACGTGTGGAGTCAATCCAGTCCTGCCAGATCTTAACAAACTTGTCAGGGCACCCACGATGTAAATAAATGTATTTTTTAAATGGGAGTGTAGCGTTTACCGAGTTTATCCAATCTGACATTGAAGGGGTATAGGAGGACAGCCAGTGCCGAGCATTAGTTTTTCTGGCAACAAACAAAAGCTCAGTGAGACAAGTCCGGATCACAGAGGATGGATAATCCTCAGGGTCCAGGTATAATAAGCATTGTCTCGGGTCATCAGGTACAGGACAGCCCATTTTATCGTTCAAGAATCTGAGTATTTGCTGCCAGAAACCCTGAATTTTAGGGCAAGCCCACAATAGGTGAAAAAAGGAGCCCGGCACCAAAAGACACTTTGGACATACATCAGGAATCTCTGGCTTGAATTTATGTAATCTAGTGGTAGTATAGTACGCTCGGTGTAGTATATAAAGTTGGGTTACCCTTTCTCCATATTTAGGGGACACTAACTTAGGGGTCTCCAAGGCTACTGCCCACTGGTCATCTGTTATGGGTCCCACATCCCTCTCCCATGTACTCCTCATCGCTTGAAATGGGTCACCCAACTTTCTCCTCAGCAGCAGCGCATAGAAGCATGTAATTAAGCCACGTGGGGGGGAGAGAGTAGCAAGGGGGGCAAAGGGAACTTTTGGAGGTCAAGTTGATTAGTCTGAAACTGTGTTTGCAGGGCATGCCGAAGTTGGAGATAATGAAAAAAGTAAGTGTTAGAAATGTGGTATTCCTCGGCTAAGTCCTGAAATGTCCTAAGTGTCAAGTCCTTATATACCTGGGAAATATATACCACGCCCCGCCCCTGCCACATAGTACTATCCAAAGTAAGAAGTTCCTGTAAATTGTTATTACTCCAGAGCGGTGTATATTCATCTACTCCTGTTTGGTAATACAAATCTTTAATCTGCTTCCAGATCAGGAGACTTTGTTTGAGAATAGGGGAACACTGGTAGCAATGAATGGGTCTAAGTTGCGCCGAGAACAAGAAGAGGAAGGGATCTACATACACTGGGTTCCAAGGCTTAATTAACAAGTCCATACCACGCAGATAATCCATCGTATGCCATCTGACCAAGTGGGAGAGCTGAGCTGCCCAATAGTAAATACGGAGGTCAGAGAAGGAGGCACCACCCAGATCCCAGGGGTGCTGTAAGACCTGTAGGGAGAGGCGGGCCCTACCATTATTCCATATAAAAGAGATTAGAATGGAATTTAAAGCTCGGAATACGGAGGAATTAAGGTAGATTGGAGACTGAATAAGCACATACAGAATTTTTGGGAAAAGAATCATCTTAACTAAGCTAATCCTAGCCATAAGTGACAGAGGCAGCCTACTCCATCCCTGAATCTTATTACGAAGGTATACCAAAAGCGGGGCGATATTTAGATCATAAAACTCCGACAAAGATCTGGATATGGTAACCCCCAAATAGGTAAATTGGGACGACCACTGCAACGGCAAAGCAGAGGTTTGTTGTGTTCCGGGGCGAAAGTATCTAAAGGCATTAGGTGGGATTTGTCTACGTTAACCTGCAGGCCTGAATATTGTCCGAATGCAGTAACAACATGCAATGCCCTAGGGAGTGAGATCTCTGCATCCTGTAAATACAGTAGGGCATCATCTGCATATAGGCTAATCTTCTCATGCAACGGTCCCATTGCAAACCCAATGATGTTCGAGTCTGCTCGCACACGGGCTGCTAGAGGCTCAATGGCCATAGCGAATAATAGTGGCGATAGGGGACACCCCTGCCTGGTACCCCTTTGCAGGGACAGTGAATCTGATATGAGGTCATTTACCCTAACTTTGGCGACTGGTTGGTTCTCAAATAGACTACAAAACTTAATAAGGCTGTGCACATCTAAAATATACTTTGAAAAACGCAAGCATAGGTGCACACTGAAAAGGCAATAGCATACATCTAATACAAATAACCAGTGCAGGATAATCCAATTGCAAGTTCCTACCACTCCCTGAGAAGTTGCAGTCTGAATTGACGCCTAGTGAGGTAACATGTTCAGTGTAGGAACTCACCTGCTCTGGGATCCCCTTGACGTTTTGGGAGGTGAGCTTAATACCTTAGCAGTAATGCATTAGCAGTAATGCATTTCCAATAGTCCTATATACCTTGAGGTTTTACTTAGTCTTTAGTGTGCCACTGATATTTGTGTTAGATGTATACTATTGCCTTTTCAGTGTGCACCTATGCTTGCGTTTTTCAGAATATATTTTAGATGTGCACAGCCTTATTATGTTTTGTAGTCCATTTGAGATTGGCAATCTCATTGGCTTGCTGCACTCAGCTGCCTCTTTTAAACCAGTGCAGGATAATCCAATTGCTAGTTCCTACCATACCCTGAAGTTGCAGTCTGGATTGACGCCTAGTGAGGTCACATGTTTAGTGTAGGGACTCACCTGTTCTGGGATCCCCTTGACGCTATTGGGAGGTGAGCTTAATACAATCTTTGATCAAATACTGTAAACTAAGAGTCCCAGGTTTTTCATATTTTCCTTAGCAGTAATGCATTTCCAATATTCCTATATACCTTGAGGTTTTACTTAGTCTTTAGTGTGCCACTGATATTTGTGTTAGATGTATACTATTGCCTTTTCAGTGTGCACCTATGCTTGCGTTTTTCAGAATATATTTTTAGATGTGCACAGCCTTATTTATGTTTTGTAGTCCATTTGAGATTGGCATCTCATTGGCTTGCTGCACTCAGCTGCCTCTTTTAAACCAGTGCAGGATAATCCAATTGCTAGTTCCTACCATTCCCTGAAGTTGCAGTCTGGATTGACGCCTAGTGAGGTAACATGTTTAGTGTAGGGACTCACCTGCTCTGGGATCCCCTTGACGTTTTGGGAGGTGAGCTTAATACAATCTTTGATCAAATACTGTAAACTAAGAGTCCCAGGTTTTTCATATTTTCCTTAGCAGTAATGCATTTCCAATATTCCTATATACCTTGACATTTCATTCAGCCTGTTGGGATATGCCCCCAGACAGGAAACATCATGGCCACGCTCCCTGCGCTGTGATTGGCTGCCTGCACACTCTGTGCTTACTCCCCTCTGAGCTGTTAAAATCGATAGTGAAACCAGAGTCTGCTGGCTCTATGTACATCTCAGCTCTAGGGGGAAGGATCTGGGCAATTACTGCCTGTTTAAAGGGCTTTTGCCAAGAGGTTGATTCACCTCCTCACAGGTCCAGTCCTTAAGCTGCTACTTTGAAAAGAGGGCGTTCTGTTCCTCAGATCGAATTCAAGCCCCGCCTCCTTATGACGTCATCATCTGTAGTGTATAACATAAGGATTCAACACTGTGTTTGTATGAGCTGCTTGTATAGTGCAGTGCATAGGTGATCAGCTTGGCAAGACAGAGTTTGGGAGTTCAAGTCCCATCGTTTTTTTTTTTTTTTTGTTTTATAAATTTTACACATACGTAAAGATATTAAAATATATTTTTAGAAATCTATAATTTTATATATATACACACACACAGAAAGCTCCCCTATATAGTGTCCCATCCTCACAGTCACACCAAGCACTTCCAACATATGTGATACAATGCATATACTCTCGGGGATGAGACATGATATAGGGGAGCTATGTATGTGTATATATATCATTATAGAGATTGACATATATATTTTAGGTCTCTCTACATATGTGTAGAATTTAGAGGGGGGGGGGGTGAAATATACCCTGCGAAGGACTAGAACGCCAAACCCCTTCGTTGTAAAACCAACACTCTACCATTAAACCATCAGCCCAAGTCAGTTACAGGTTGAGCAGGTTCTTCTCTCAAAGCTGATTTGCTTCTCCCCCCCCCCCAACTGTTTTCACTCATATCACTGACAGCAAGCAGAGATCTTTACTTGGAGCTGACATTTGTCCTTGTAGTTGAGTAAAGGTCTCTGCCTGTTGTCAGTACAATTTGGTTGAATACCACTAGAACAGAAGTTAAAGCTGCTGGCTTTCAGTGTGTAAACTAAGAGATATAATAGATATAATAGGTGCTTGCTGCAGCTTGTGGAGCCTCAAGGCTGCAGACATAAGCAGGCAGGAGGCTACAGAGCTGTTATATCCAGACAACCCTCTGCATCCCCTGCTTCAAACAAAATGATGATGTCACAGTTCTTCAGTGAGGGGAGACACGCCTCGTGGGAGGGGAGACACGCCTGCTGAGAGGCGGAACACGCCCCTGGATTTCAAAATGAATCTGAGAAAATTAGTAGAACAGCATGAGCAGCTCAAACGATAAATCCCCTTTAAATCAGCAACAGCCATGGATAGCTCTCCTCTAACATACGCCTTAAATGCGTCCCAAATTGACAGAAGGGAGGATTGATGCTCATTAATCAAAAAGAAATCCTCCCATTTGGCCACGAAATAAGCAAAGGGCGGAAGGAGCGTAAACCAATAGGGGTTAAAGCGCCAGGATTTGGTTCTGACCAGGTCCGACCAGGCTAAGCGGAGAACCACAGGGGAATGGTCAGAGACCGAGCGTGACAGATACCCACACTCCGCAACAAAGGGTAGGAGTTGCCTATTTACTAGGGCCAAATCTATTCTAGACAGTGCGTTATATCCTGGCGAAAAGCAAGAGTATTGGGAGGTAGATGGGTGACTGAACCGCCAAGCATCAACTAGGCCCACTGCATCCACCGCCATCTGCAAGGGTGAGGGTGAGTCAGCCTGTCCGGGGTTCCGCCCTGAATTAAATCTATCTTGAATAGTGTCCCAGGTTGAATTGAAATCCCCCAACCACACAACCGGCGTGTCCGGCCATCGCAAAATAAAAGCAATTGCCAGATGAATGACCTCCATCTGGAAAGGGGGGGGGGATATAAGTATTAATCAGAATTAATGGCTTATTATCAATAAAGCAATAAATAAAAATATACCTTCCATGCTTATCTACATCAATGGTATCCAGACGGAAGAGTACACTTTTACGAATTAATACAGATACCCCTCTTGCATGTGGGGAATATTCGGAGTGATATACCCATCCAACCCACGGTTTACTTAACGCACGGGTCCTAGGGCCATACAGATGAGTCTCCTGGAGACATATTACATCCACCATATAAGATTTAATTAGCCTCATCACGGTATTACGCTTAATCAGATCGTTAAGTCCCCTCACGTTCCATGAGAGATAATTTAAAGACGCCATGGTGTTTGTGAAAGAAAGGGATACCTAGAATACCACAAAAGTCCCCCCCATCCACCTAGATCTCCCGAAACCCTCAATGTCCCCCAGGCAGTACCCACAACGTATATCGTTTGGAAATGCACACACACAGTATTCAAAAACCAATAAAGCCATGTCCCACCCCATATCCAGTCCCCAACTGCTGGATATATGACCCAAAATCCAACCATATTATAACCTGCAAGAGGCGAAATGTCGCCTAACTTCAAAACAGATAGCTGCTGGTGCCGATCAAGCGGCGCCCAAAAATCAGTATGGAAACAGCAAATGTTTAGGAGGAAAGACCCAGAAGATAGACCATTACTCCGTAAAATAAATCGCATGTATGCTCAAGGCGTTGACAACAGTAGGGGGGAGACGGGGACTTAGGGAAAAGAAGGAGGGGAGAGGGAGGGCGGGGGTGGAGGGGAGAGGGGGAGAAGGGGAGGGAAAAAAGGGAAACCTCACATATAAAAGAAAAACCGAAAATGAATCATGGCATACAACGTAACAGTACTTAAGGCAGCATCAATCTTGAAAGCACAACCCAGAAAGAGCGCAAAAACTACAAAGGATACTGCTAAGGGGAAAGGAATGAGTCCCCTAATGGTCACTGAGGGCCACGTAAGTTCGCCTCCGGGTGTTTTTCTAGGCAATCTTGAGCGTCCACAGGAGTATCAAAGAAATGGGTTCTATCCCCCACCTGAACCCGGAGTCTGGCGGGGTAAATCATAGCGTATTTCAGTCCCCGCTCTCGAAGCCTAGCCTTAGCCGAGGTAAATTGGGCCCTCCTCCTCTGGACCTCCAATGAAAAGTCCGGATATACATGCAGTTAGACATTTTCATAGGGGATTGGGCCTTTTTCACGCAGGAGGCGCAGTAAGGTATCTCGGTCTCTATAATTGAGAAACTTTGCTATGAAAGTCCGCGGAGGAGCTCCAGGTGGCGGTGGCTTTGGCATAATACGATGGGCTCGCTCCACCTCAAACATGACAGAAAAGCTCTCTCTGCCAAATCTGTCAATTAAAAGAGATTCGAGAAATGCCTCAGGTCTGGAACCCTCCGCACCCTCAGGGAGACCAATAAATCTCAGATTGCACCTTCTGAGGCGATTTTCTTGGTCATCAACCTGTTGGCGCAGCCTAAGAACCTGAGCTGTGACGTCAGAGATTTTAACATCTACTGGATTGGGCCGATCCTCCAAGTCGCTCACTCTCTGAGCTCTACAGGATTTTAGATTTTGTATAGAGCATCGCCCGGGTTCCCAGCAAGGCAATGTGGACACACTAGATTGCGTTGGATTTTCTATTTACAAGGTGATAGACCCGGCAGACTCCTAGACAAAAGGATCAAAACAATCCAAGCCAGATCCAGAATACCGTATATTACATCCCCCAATAACACAAAAATACGATTCACAACAAATTTCTGACGCATTTGCAACATACTATAGATCACTATACAATCTTAGTTCAGACAAGAACATTCCAGCAGTGCAAAAGGAAGATATTGACAAATTCTTAAATGAAATATCACTCCCCTCCTTGAGCAAAGATCAACTTGATTCCCTTAATCTACCTATATCACCCCCAGAAATTGAGAAGACCATCAAACAAATAAAATACAACAAATCTCCTGGCCCAGATGGCCTATCTAATGAGTATTTTAAACTCTTCTTTTCCATCTTATCCTCACATCTGTCCCTTCTCTTTAATACCATCACAACCAAAGGCACACTACCGGCAGAGATGCTTTGTGCAACCGTCTCTACTATCCCTAAGCCTGGGAAATCAACGGCCCTAGTTACAACTACAGACCAATTTCACTACTCAACTCTGATCTCAAAATATACTCTAAAATCATAGCGAACAGACTTAATGATATCCTATCATCCCTGATCAGCAAAGACCAGGTGGGGTTCATCAAAAGCAGACAGACGAGAGATGGTATATGGCGAGTTTTGGATATCTTGCAAATTGCAAATTCACAAAAGCTACCCCTTGCTCTTCTGTCACTAGACGGAGAGAAAGCATTTGACAGGATAAATTGGGGTTATATGAAAGATCTTTTATTAAAATTTTGCTTTTGTGGACCAATATTTTATTCCATAATGTCATTATATTCTCTTCTCTCTGCCAGGGTCTACTTGTCCGGATTTCTCTCAGAAAAGTTCCCTATTTCCAATGGAACGAGACAAGGGTGCCCACTGTCACCCTTGATCTATGATTTGTGCGCTGAGCCTTTAGCAGAACACATTCGGAAATCCTCTCTAATTAAAGGGGTTACCATAAATAAAAATACCCATACCGTGAGCCTATATGCAGATGACATTTTAATCATGTGCCAACAGCCTGATAAATCGATTCCTGCATTACTTGCCCTATTGGAACGTTATGCTCATATTTCATACTACAAATTAAACATAACAAAATCTATACTTCTCCCTTGTAGGCGGTAGCTCAAAGGTAGCCTCAGGGTAAGCAGACTGGCAGGCCATTTCTCAGGTGTAACACACGTGCTATATTTTTATCCACACAACATCCACTGAAGGCAAGTCTGGTACCAAGGACATCAAACAAAACAGCTTACTTCAGCGTTACACAGTCCCAAGCTGTCTCTTCGCCAGTGCTAGGCGATCTCACCCGTTTGGATGCGTCAGTAGTGGGTTCAGTCCTCCATGAAATGGCAGAGCACACAGATCAGCTCCAGCACAGAGCTCTTTCCTCTCCAGACTGACAAACTCCAGTCTTGGAATCACACCCTGTCTCTCACTAGCTCCAGGCTCTTACAGGCCTGGTAAAGCATGGACCTGGAGTGTGGGAATGACCGTCCCACTCATCTCTTCGGTCATTCCAGTAAAAGCCGGACCCGGATCAGCCGCTTAAGGCAGCTGTTCTATACTAGCAAACAGACGTCAGTAACCTAGTGTTACTGACACAAAACACATAATTGGCTTTTACTTCACCGATGCCATGGACATCGGTGACACATAACGTCCATCCACAATGGCCCCTTGCGCCCTCTTACACCCTATAAACTGTCATTCTTCCTTAAAATCTCAACTACCCAACATTAATTTTATTTGGGCAACCTCTTTTGTCCCCTATCTAGAAATCAAAATATACCCAAACATTAATACCACCATAGAAAAAAATCTGGTGGATATCAGTGCTTCACTATCAGAAGAAATTAATAGACTTAGCCAATTTCCCCTTTCCTGGCTAGCTCGCATTGATTTAACTAAGATGCTACTTCTCCCCAGATACTTATATATGTTAAGATTAGTGTTGAGCGATTTTTATCGACAAAGTTGAAATCGGCAAGGTTTTTATGGTGATCGAAATTTCCAGATCATGCGATAATTAAGGTTAAAATCTGAGCATCATCTATTAAGTTCGCGCCTTTTTCGGAGCTTCCTGTAATTTTGGAGGCAAGCAAATCAGATTACAGAATAGAGCAGGGTGAGATGTGTGTGCGACGTCATGACTGGGATGTGTATGGTTGCGATTGGCTGGAGAAATCACATGACCTCATTTTACATAGAACAGCGTTTGCTGTTTCAGCCTCGGTGTCTCTCAGCGTCTCATAGGGATAGGACCTGCGCTCTGCCTGACAGCCAAACAGCTCAGCGAAATTAGTCTATTTCTGCACAGAGAAACCTCTACTATTAGCTGTGATCCTTCCAATTTAGTTAGATTAGAGATTTGAAGATTTTATGTAGTTAGCTAGAGAATTTTAAAGCAGCATCTACCGCTGTAAATTCACGGCGGTGGGAGCGGGGGGGGGTGGGGGGGGGGGGCCCACGGGCGAACACAGACAAGCTCTATCTACAAAGAACACTGGATAAAGTTCACCAAGACTTAGTGTAGACATTGTAGTGGAATATCTTTATTATTAACAGTTTGCTATTGAAATATTTCCTGGATATTGGGCAGCCTGAACTTATATTGGATACACATCATTTCTAGTAACTGCAGGTCTCTTTGTTGGCTGCAAAACTCCACTTTTATTATCAGTATACATTTCAGATAGGTGTTCATTTTCAATTTTACCCATTACACCTGTGACTGTTGATATATCCACCTTGCAGTTAAATTACATTAAAGCAATCTTGTAGTCAGCACTGGTTGTTTGTTGCCAAAAATACCGTGTATCGTACGAAAACATCACAGTTACGTGTTTTTTGACTTTTGCGCACCCAGCATTGTTAATTGACGCAGCATCTACGTAAATCTTAAAACAGCAATTCTATATTCACCACAGGTGAATTGAAAGGTGCAAAAAATACCGTTTATTATATCAAAACATAACAGTTACGTGTTTTTTGACTTTTGCACACCCAGCATTGTTCATTGACGCAGCATCTACGTAAATCTTAAAACAGCAATTCTATATTCACCACAGGTGAATTGAAAGGTGCAAAAAATACCGTTTATTATACCAAAACATAACAGTTACGTGTTTTTTGACTTTTGCACACCCAGCATTGTTCATTGACGCAGCATCCACGTAAATCTTAAAACGGCAATTCTATATTCACCACAGGTGAATTGAAAGGTGCAAAAAATACCGTGTATAATACGAAAACATAATGGACACATATTGCAAAATGACTTGTTTTTGCAAGATCTTTAACATAGCTATCAATCCCTGTATTGAGACAACCCATTTAATACAATGAAAAAAAGAGAAACAAAGACATGGTGGGATTCCATCCTATTTTAAAAATGTGTTTTCTAGAATTAAACTACTAAAAAACTTGCATGTACAAAATAGCTGGTAAAAAAAATTCCCCTGAATTGTACAAGGGAGGTACAGGAAAACTTGACCAGATGTAGGTTATTCAAAGGACATGGAGTATGGAGCACGGACAGAGAACAAAGTACAGAGACAATTTCCTCCAGCACGTTGAGTAAAATGAGAAAAGAATGCCACAAAGGCAAAAGGGCACCTGGGTGTAACAGGAGCGTTAACCACCAGTATTTCCAAGTGAAGCTCAATTGGTCCGCACTCATACGGAGGGGCAAGCGCTACCCAGGTATTGACTGTGTACTGAGGAAGGCTGGAGTTCTCACACTTCCGCTTCCGCACTCTGCTTCAGCACGACAGTTTTTGTTGCTGCGTCATCAGGGCATTTTAACCTGCGTGTTAATAGATGACGGACGCCAGCCTGGGCTCTCACCGCACCCACTGTAACTCCGGCCCTGGGTCATGCTGTGGCACAGGACAGTTCTAGTCAATGTCCAGTTCAACTAAAATGGTGGTTGAAAGACTCCTTTTTCCGGCACTTTGTAATCTGGGGGTCAGACAGGTTTAATGGTCATACTGTGGCCCAGGACAGGGACAGTATATGTCCAGTTCAACTAAAATGGTGGTTGAAAGACTCCTTTTTCTGGCACTTTTTAAACTGTGGGTCAGACAGGTTTAATGGTCATTCTGCGGTACAGGACAGATATAGTTAGTGTCCAGTTCAACTAAAATGGTGGTTGAAAGACTCCTTTTTGCGGCACTTTTTAAATCTGGGGGTCATGCAGGTTTGAGGCTCATGCTGCGTTCCAGGACAGGGATATTCAATGTCCAGTTCAAGTAAGATGATGGTTCAAATCATACTGCCTTCTGGCACTTTTTAATTTGTGGGTGATGCAGGTTTAAGGGTCATGCTGTGGTACAAGACAGGGATAGTGAATGGTCTGTGACTTTTTTTCTGTGACTTTTATAACCTAAGTGTGTTGCCTAAGACGTAGCACGTATCCATTTGACTGTTGTGGATGTTAATTTCAGCTTCTCCAGCCTTGTTTGGGTGTAATAATGAAGGTGTTGTTGCTCTCCCATAGACTTTAATGGTAATCGCTCATAATCGATGCTCACTATCGAAAAACCTTATCGATAGCGGCCGACTATTGACTATCGCTCGATCACGATAGCCAACGCAATCGCTCAACACTACTTAAGACCCTTACCATTTTTATTTCCCACTCTTATTCTCACTAAACTTCAAAACGAAATGTTGAAATTTATTTGGGGCCCAAAATGACCTAGATTTAAGAAACAATACCTGTATCAAAAGAGTATTCATGGTGGCCTCTCCATCCCAAACCTCCTGCAATACAATATTGCTTCCATACTAGAACCCATATCTCTTTTATGGAATTCTCCTGAACTCCAGCATTGGTCTCAGATAGAGAACTCCACAATTCCTAGGGGATCCTTTAAGGCTCATTTGATTGCCATGCTATGTGGCAGAAGTCCCACAGAATTTTAATTGTTGACTCTTTCTCATGCACCATCAGTTTGGCAAAAATTAATTGCTCAGAAGCATAACCCTAAATTATATATAGACAAACTTAGCTGCCCTCTTTTCAAAATGCAATTCCAGAAGTCTCTATACAACACTGGATAGACATGGGATTGGAAGCAGTAGGGAACCTCTATCACCGGGGACACTTTAAGTCCTTTGACGATCTAATGCAACAATATACTATCCCCCGAAACCAACTTTTTATCTATTTACAAATCAGATCTCTCTGCCAAACCAGATTACGCTCTCAAGTGGGAAACCGAGTTGGCTCAGTCCCATACAACAGAAAAATGGCTTAAAGCAGCTAACATTGTTTCCAAATTTTCAAAATGTACCAATCATATTGAATTGTCAAAAAAGATTCATCTTCACTGGTATCTCACCCCAGCCCGCATAGCACATATCTCTCCTGGATACTCCTATCTGTGTTGGAGACAGTGCGGTGCTAAAGGCTCCTTATTTCTAGTGTTGAGCGATTACGTTGGCTATCGACATCGGGCGATAGTCGATAGTCGGCCACCATCGATAAGGTTTTTTCGATAGTGAGCAGTCGATTATGAGCGATGACCATTAAAGTCTATGGGAGAGCAACAACACCTTCATTCTTACACCCAAACAGGGCTGGAGAAGCTGGAATTAACATCCACAACAGTCAAATGGATATGTGCTACATCTTAGGCAACACACTTAGGTTATAAAAGCCACAGAAAAAAAAAACCACACACCATTCACTATCCCTGTCTTGTACCACAGCATGACCCTTAAACCTGCATCACCCACAAATTAAAAAGTGCCAGAAGGCAGTATGATTTGAACCATCATCTTACTTGAACTGGACATTGAATATCCCTGTCCTGGAACGCAGCATGAGCCCCAAACCTGCATGACCCCCAGATTTAAAAGTGCCGGAAAAAAGGAGTCTTTCAACCACCATTTTAGTTTCACTGGACATTGACTATACCTGTCCTGGGCCACAGCATGAGCCCCAAACCTGCATGACCCCCACATTTAAAAAGTGCCGGAAAAAGGAGTCTTTCAACCACCATTTTAGTTTCACTGGACATTGACTATACCTGTCCTGGACCGCAGTATGACCATTAAACCTGTCTGACCCCAGATTAAAAAGTGCCGGGAAAAGAAGTCTGTTATGTCTGTATCTGTTATGTTTTCGTATGATACACGGTATTTTTGGCAACAAACAACCTGCGCTGACTACAAGATTGCTGGATTGTAATTTAACTGCAAGGTGGATATATCAACACAGGTGGAATTGGTAAAATTGAAAATGAACACTTATCTGAAATGTACAATGATAATAAAAGTGGAGTTTTGCACCTAACAAAGAGACCTGCAGTTACTAGAAATGATGTGTATCCAATATAAGTTCAGGCTGCCCAATATCCAGGAAATATTTCAATAACAAACTGTTAATAATAAAGATATTGCAGTGCAATGTCTACACTAAGTCTTGGTGAACTTTATCCAGTGTTCTTTATAGATAGAGCTTGTCTGTGTTCGCCAGCTGCCGCCCCCCCCCCCCGCTTCCCCCGTGACTTTACAGCGGTAGATGCTGCTTTAAAATTCTCTAGCTAACTACATAAAATCTTCAAATCTCTAATCTAACTAAATTGGAAGGATCACAGCTAATAGTAGAGATTTCTCTGTGCAGAAATAGACTAATTTTGTGAGCTGATTTTGGGCCCCAGGCAGAGCGCACTCCTATTTTTAGAACGCGAGAGACACTAAGGCTGACAGGAAACGCTGTTTTTATTTAATACGAGGCATGGATTTTTCCAGCAACGCAACCTACCATCCCATCATGGACGCGCACACCTCTCCCCTGCTTATTCTGTAATCGATTTGCGGGCCCCCCAAAATTACAGGAAGCGCCGAAAAAAGGCGCAATCTTTAAAAGATGATGCAAGATTTTAACCTTTAAATTTTCGCATGATTTAAAAATTTCGATCACCATAAAAACCTTGCCGATTTCAAATTTCTCGTGCAAAATAGACTAATTTCGCGGAGCTGTTGGGCCACAGGCAGAGCCTCCTATCCTATACGCTGAGAGACACTAAGCTGAACAGAAAACGCTGTTCTATGTAATAGAGTCATGTGATTTTTCAGCCAATCGGCAACCATACACATCCCATAGACGTGCACAACACTCGACCCTGTCTATTCGTAATCTGATTTGCTGGCGCCATGACAGGTAGCGCCGATAAAGGCGCATCTTAATAATGATGCACAGTTTTAACCTATATTATCGCATGATCTAAAATTTCGATCCACATAAAAACCTTGCTGATTTCAACTTATGTCGAATAAATATCGACTCAACACTACTATTTTCAATAAGTGGTGGACTAGTTTAGTAAATGCCCCACACGCCATAGCTAGAATTAAGAATAATTGTTTTTTTGGACCACATCTATTTGGTATAAGTAACAGGATAATCACAACACTTTCATATTGAATGAAGAATATCAAATACGAGTTAATCCAGTATAGTTGTGTAATTGAAGATTTTCTGATATATGATAAATTTACATGTTCACTGTGTATTGTTGTTATTAACTGAATCTGACATTACTAAAAATAATGACATTGCTATTTCTCCGTTTGATGTTTTACGACATGGCATTTTGTTGCTGTTCTTTTTCTTCTCATTTGCTTCAGAAAAAGTTATATTATGTTATGTACCATTCTTGATATGTAATAACATTTTTTTTGCTGAAATAAAAAAAAAAAAAAGAAGTGAACTCCAAGTTAAAAGTACAAAAGTACATCAGTGTCAGATCATATAATCTGTGGTTATCCTTGCTAAAGTGGACTTAATGGAAGATGACCGAGGAGAAAACCACTGATAAATCATATAATGGCAAGACTGGAATTTGCCAAAATGCATACTGATCAGCTACAAAGCTTTGGGAGAATATCTTTTGGACAGGTGAGACAAAACTGGAGATTTTTGGCAAATCATATCAGCAATATGCCCACAAACACGAAAAATAAGCATACAATGAAAAGAGCATTGGCCCTCATTTACCATTGCTCAAAGTGTAAACTTAAGTAATGTATAAGATTTAGCACAGTGGCTTATGCTGATTGATAAATGGTGGAACTTTAGACTTGTCTAACTTTTTTTACTTTTTAGACCAGTTTTACTTTATACACCAGAATTTTGCTGCATTTTCACACAGCGTGTTGCATTACAGCTGTGCCCACTTTCTTGTGTGGTTATACCCATTTTTATTAAACCATGCTAACCTGTCAAGAAGTGTACAGAAAGTGTCTTAAGCACAGGGGCGTAGTTAGAGACTCATAACCCAGGTGCAAAACTTCTGCTCAGGGCCCCCCTACTCCCAGACACTGTCTGTGGACCAAAACTTTTCAACAACAGGTTCCCTACTTGACATGGCGGATGTCTGTGGTGTAGCATGCTGCAGAAAATTATTTCTATTTAAAGAAATTGTCCAGTAGAAAATAATTAATTTCAAATGGGGCCAAATAAAAACAAGTTATACAGCCAAAGCGTCTGTTCCCTCTTGCTCCCCCCCCCCCCTCCCCTTACAAAATAAAAAAAATGTTGCGTGGTGAACAGGTAAAAAATGCAGTTGTGCCTTTGTTTTATCAAATCAATATATCAAGACCAATAACAATATACAAGGACCTAATAATTCCGCAATATATCACTACCCTATAATGACTAATACCATCATACTATAACTGATCAAATCAATATACTAAGACCAATATTACCAATAACAACAATATGCAAGGACCAAATAATACCACCACAGCATGACAACATATGATCGCCATATGGAGACTGAATAAAACCATTGTACTCTTACTGAATATAAACCATTACACTAAGACCACTATTATGGCCATAGCGTGACCATATAGCAGTAGATAGCAGTTGTACACAGGTTCTGCAGACATATAAGGGATTACAGGACAGTTACACTTAGTGACTCACAGGTGACATCTTTTCTGATAAGTCGTTTTCTTTTTACTTTCTTCATCCAGTCCAGACCCTCATGACGTCTTCCCTCGACCACAACTTGTCCCTGCAGAATTTACCACACAAACAGGTTATACTCCAAACCAGGGCTGAGAAATTAATTTTCCCATGGGGCCACATGACAAAGTGGGATGGTTTTAGAGGGCTGGACTAATATAAAAAAACAAAACAACATAGGGTAAATGGGGAAAAATTTGTTTTGGGGGTTTATTTTTGTGGAAACTTACACTGTACCCTCAGTAAGGCAGGTATATAGATACGTCCCCCAGGAAGGCAGGCATATAAAGCTCCCCTCAATAAGGCAAGTATATAAAGCTCCCCTTGTTAAGGCAGGTATATAAAGCTCCCCTCGGTAAGGAAAGTATATCAAGCTTCCCTCAGTAAGGCAGGTATATAGATACGTCCTCTCAGTAAGGTAGGTATATAGATACTGTGAGGGAAAAAGGCCCGCCCGCCAGCCCACTCATGGGTCGACGGCCTGACTTGGGGTGTATCGTGACGTTGCGCTGCCCTCTAGGGGTGCACAAGGTCAGCCAGATACTGTTCCGCTGTTAACCCCTGTCCACACAGGCACAGGGAGACAAACAACCTGCCACCAGTTCTCTCGTTTGGTTATAAGACCGGTCCGTTACCGACTTATAACCGGGCCAGGAACCAACCCTGGGGTAGCTATATACTATAGACCGAGTACTAGGCGTGTGAGGCCGATGATCAAGACAGACTAACTCAGATTAAAGTTTATAGATTTAATTAGCCTTGGAGGGCACACGAGACAAATATATACAAATGGATAATAATATACCGGTAAGAGTCAGAGGTGCACATACAGGTATGGGTTACAGACAAAAGGCAGTTAAAATGGGTCAAATTACCTTTGGTTTGCGAGCCACATGGGGGGCATATGTGGCCTGGCTTTTGCGTGTGGATGTTCCTGGAAATGCTCTTAGGTACCGCCCTCCATGGATCAACAGTTGACCCAACCTGGGCTCCTGCTTATATCTGTGTGGGGACAGCCCACGTGGCAGCCTTACCCGCCCCTACACACCCCTGGGACGGTCTATGAACTCCTCCCACTCAAGTCATGCAGTTTCTGATACAAACACAAAAATGGACCATAACGCGGTGGGCATTGGCACAGAACCGAGCCGGTGGCACCATCAGAACCGGCTGGATTTACCCTACGCACGGGTACCAGACACCCCTATCTTATGGACTCCTTGGGTCCAGTTCTGGATATCTCCGTCCCAATGCGCCCCAGAAACTCGGGAGTGGTGGTGGTGTGTGCGGGGAGTTCCATGTTTTGAGATATCAACTCGCCATGGACCAGATATGAGCGGATCGCCTATAAATCGATATGAAATATCGGAGACGGGTCGGCTAGGGTCAGTGTCATTCAAGCCTTTGAAGCTTGGGAGTTTGAGGCAGCATGGGTCTTGGGGCTAATTAATGGAAATGAGGGTTCTTTTGAGGTATCCGCATGTCCTGCTGTGCGAACATCCTATGGAGAGCTTTTATAATGGGTCTTGGCTGTGCTGATTAACATGTAAATTTAGCTTTCCTGGGGCTGGCGCCATCTGTGATCTGACTAGATATGAAATTGGGAATGAAGTCATTTTTTTGAGTGAATTCTTCCTCACAGATACGTCCCCCAGTAAGGCATGTATATAAAGCTCCCCTCAGTAAGGCAGGTATATTGATATGTCCCCACAGTCAGGTAGGTATATACAGCTCCCCTCAATCAGACAGGTATATAGATATGTCCCCACAGTCAGGTATATACAGCTCCCCTCAGTCAGGGAGGTATATAGATATGTCTTTAGTATAAATATGGGGTATATACAGCAAAATGCTTGGTTGCTCTGATTATCACACACTAATGGTAGCGTCTGCGTGTGGACCAATCGTCCCGTTAGTCCCAACATTTAATATATATCGTAGTGCAGACGTGTAAGGCAAAGTAGAAAGCATTTATTTAGACGACTATAATACAAGTGTTAAAATCCAAGAGACATACTTGCATATGAATGAGTCTAGTCCTTAGTGTGAGCCGTAGCTTATGGCAAATTTCAAGAGCGTAGATTCATGCAGCGCATGTAGCAGAGTGGAAGCAGTCTTTCCAGGCTGGGCGTAACACACCTGTGCGACGTTTCGAAGGGGGTGCCCTCTTTCTAAAAGCAGGGGTTTTGACTTTTGGTGTGTTTTTTCCCTTATATAACAAAATTTAACTATTTGTTGTCTATGCAAAAGTCCTTAAATATAAAAAACCAAAACAGGGTTAAAAACAAAATTTACAGAAAAAACCGTTTAGGTTGAGGTATCTCATTGAGACCCTTTGGATTCAAAGTATAAAAGTCTATGAACCCAAAAAGGCCCTTCTACAAACCCGTTTTTGGGTTTTCTTTTGGGAAAAACCTTCCCTGTCCTTTTTCCCGCTCCAAAACACCAGCTTATTCTGTAGCCCGTGGGGGTTTTCTGAAAGTGCTTTGCTAGTGTGCTTTTCCCCCGTTTTTTCCTTTTCTTTAGAAATTGGGTTTTTAACTTTATGATCTTTATCCCTTCTGTTTTAAATGTACGGATTTTTTGGAACATGTTCTTTTAATTTTAACCTTTTTTTGGGTCAAATTGTTTGTCCAATTTACCCCCATGCCAAAATGGGAAATTTTATTAAAGTATATAACTTTTTTAAATATTGCACGTATAAAAACCTTTAACATCAAGGGGAAACCCCTTTCGTGGTATGAATGACAGAAGGCCCCATGTATGATAAATGGAAAATTTTGGCATTTTAAGACGGGGCGAAGGTGCCAACCCGTTGTGAAAAAGTTGGATGTTTGTATTTTTTTCCTTTTTTTATGTCAGTTTTGGTGTTTGATTTTTTTCCAATAGTTTTTCCTTTCCTATAAAAAACCCCTGGGCCCTTGTTCCTAAACAAATGATGATATTTCACATCATGGCAAAAATTTTCCATGTTTTTTTTTTATCTCTCTATAAGCTGACTTTTTTTTACCGTATTTACTGATGGGAAAATAAATCTATCTGGTTTAGCTCTTTTTTTTTTGATTGGGGGAAGCCCTTTTCTACTTTTTTTTTTAAGATTTTAAGCCTATTTTTTCCATTTTTTATTCTATTGTATCCTTTTTAACAAAAATTATTTATCTTTTTTTTTAATTTTTTGGGAAATATGCCTGTCATAGAGCATATTTCGTTTGCTCTTAAAAAATTTGGCTCCCTTTGGGGGACCTTTAAAAACATTTGGAGCATGGGACTTTTTTTTTTTGTAAGATGTTATTTTTTTTCCATGGGGGGTTTGTATTAGTTTTAGGGGTATTTTTTGATCATGCTTTTTTAAACTCCACATCTAAATAGGTAAATGGTTGGGGTTTTCATGAACCGTAGCAGTAAATTTTTAATCGGGAAAATATTCAATTTTTTTAAGAAAAAAATCCAAAATTTCTGACGTGTGCCTGTCCCAAAAAAAAATGATATCGTCGAAATTCTTGCCAGAGTTTAATAAATGGATGTTGTTCTTGTTGTAAAATGTAAGTTTTTTCAAACTGAGCCATATAAATATTAGCATATCCAGATGCCGGCGAGCCCATTGAGGTCCCTTGTAATTGCATGAACACCCACGTACACCAATTTTTTACTTAACACCAAAAATTCATAAATCTCCTAATAACCCTCCCGGACGCCCGATAGTGTCCGGGATAAATTCCATCTTTGAACCTATTGCTACCTATATCGACCAATATCTACAAAAATACGTTAAACAAGATAAAAGATCACTAAGTGACACAGGTCAATTACTTCAGATCTTACAAAATTTTGACTGTCAAGATGTCACCTTACTTGCGACCTTAGACATTAAATCACTATATACAAATATTCCTTTACAAGAAGGCATGGGAGCTGTAAAATTATCATTATGTCAAGACCCTACATTGTCCAATCGAGAAATTAATTTTCTATTAACACTGTTAGAAATTATTTTAACCAAAAATTATTTTAGGTTTGGGCAACAACACTATATGCAATTACAAGGGACCTCAATGTGCTCGCCGGCAGCATCTGGATATGCTAATATTTATATGGCCCAGTTTGAAAAAACCTACGTTTTCCAACAAGAACAACATCCATTTATTAAACTCTGGCTAAGATATGTCGACGATATCATTATATTTTGGACAGGCACACGTCAGCAATTAGATATTTTCATTCAGAAATTGAATAGCCATCACCGATTAATTCAATTTACCGCTACGGTTCATGAGAACACCATTACCTACTTAGATGTGGAGATTAAAAAGCATGATGCTAAAATACACACTAAACTATAAAACTAAACCCTGGAAAAAAATAACATCTTACATAAAAAAAGTCACCATGCCCCAAATGTATTTAAAGGTATCCCGAGGGGGCCAATTATAAGAGCAAGACGTTATGCTCTGATGATCAGGCATATTTACAACAAATGAAAAAAATGTTTAAATAAGTTTTTTAAAGAGGATACAATAGAATAGAAATGGAACAAATAGGCTTAGAAGTCTTCGAAAAATTTAGGGGAAGATTCCCTCACATCAAAAAATAGAGCTAAACCAGATAGATTTTTTGTTATCAGTAAATACGGTACAAAAATCGCATATAGAGCAGATAAAAAAAAAAACACTGGCACATTCTTGCCAGTGATGTGAAATATCATCATTTGTTTAGAGAACAGCTAGGTTTATCTATAGGAAAGGAAAATATTGGAAAATTTATCACCAAATCTGACATAAACAGGAAAGAAATACATCAGTCCACCTTATTTTTCACAACGGGGTTGGCACCTTCGCCTGTCTTAACTACCAAAATTGGGCCCTTCTATCATACATGGACCTTCTTTCACTCATACCACGAAGGGCTTTCCCATTGATGTTAAAGGTTTTTTAACGTTGCAATAGTAAAAATGTTATTTTACTTAATAAAATGCCCCTGTGGCATGGGATATTTGGAACACAACTAGACCAATAAAGGTTAGATTAATGAACATCGTTCCACAATCCGTACATATAAAGACAGAAGGGGTAAAGATCATAATGTTAAATACCAATACTAAAAAAGAAATACGGAAAAGAGGGCCCCTAGCACGACACTTTATGAAAACCAACACGGGCTAGCAGAACTACGTGGTGTGGGATGGAGAGATACAGGACAGGAAGGTATCCCAATAGAAACAATACTGTTACGTAGGAGGAGTCCTTTTGGATTCATAGACTTGATACTTTGAATCCAAAAGGGTTCAATGGGGATACTCAACCTTTAAAGTGTTTCTGTAAATTTTGTTTTTAACCATGTTTTGTTTTTATATATTTAGACATTGCATAGAAAAAATATTAAATTATGTTAATAAGGAAAAAACCCCCAACCCCC
>JAODAL010040775.1:0-36561 GCA_025379985.1 Phyllomedusa bahiana
TAACTTTATTTTTAAATAAAATTTTTTTATTAAAAAATTTTTTTATTAAATTTTTAAAAGGTGCGCAAAAAAATTGGTGGTTTTAAAAAAAATTATTTTGAAATTTTTTAAAATTTAAATTTGGTTTTTTTTTAAATTTTTTAAAATTTTTCCTTTTTAAAAAAATCGGGGGGAAATTTTTAAAAAAATTTAAAATTTTTTTTAAAAAAAAAATTAAATTTTTTATTTTTTAATTGTTTTTGGTTTTTTCCCAAAGGGAAAAAAATCTGTAAATTTTAAAAAAACTTTTTTTTTTAAAATTTATTTTTTTTAATTTTTTTTTATTTTTGCCCTTTAAAACCCTTTTGGGGTTAAAAGTTTTTAAAAATAAAATTAAAAAGTTTTTTAATTTTTAAAAACTAATTATGTTTTGATAATAAATGTTTTTACCTTTAAACCCCCTGGAATTAAGAAAATTTTTTTAATTTATGAATAATAAATAATTTTCCCCCAACACCGGTATTTTAGTTTTTTTTAGTAAATTTCCAATTTTTTCCCGAAAAAATAATTTTAGTTTTATTAATAAACGAATTCCCTCCCAAAAGGAAAAATAGTTTTTTGATTAAAAACTGATTTTTGCACTTTTCCCGTGGAAAAAAATATTTTATTTTAATTAAGGTTTTTATTTTCCTGCGGAAAAAAAACTTTTTAGTTTAATAAACTTTTTTTTGCCCTTACAAACGGGGAAATAAAATTTGTTTATAATGATTATAACATAATTTGAAAAAAAAAGTTAATTTTTGTATTTATAAATGATTTTGACCAAAATTTAGGGGAATAAAATTTTGATTAAATTACGTAATTGCCTAAATCTGGGGAAAAGTAAAAATACTGATGTTTTAATAACGTATTTTGCCCAAACCGTTGTATGATTGTTTTAAATTTACCAAAAAATTGGTAATAAATGGTGGAAAGTAAAAACAACGTTTTTCAAATCAAGACTTAATTCCTTTTAAAAATTTTTTTAAATTTATATGTGGTAAAAATTGGTGAAATAAAAACCAAAAGTATGTTTGGAAAAAAAACTGTATTTTGATTTAATAACTGTGTATTAAAGTTTTAAGATTTCGTAGATCATGCGTCAATGAACAGTACTGGGTGCGCAAAAGTCAAAAAACACGTACTGTTATTTTTTGTATAATAAACGTATTTTTGCACCTTTCAATTCACCTGTGGTGAATATAGAATGCTGTTTTAAGATTACGTAGATGCTGCGTCAGAACGTATGGTGCCAAAAGTCAAAAACAGTAACGTATGTTTTGATATAAAAACGATTTTGCCCTTTCAATCACCTGTGGTGAATATAGAATTGCTGTTTAAGATTTACGTAGATCTGCCAATGAACAGTACTGGTTCGCAAAAGTCAAAAAACACGTAACTGTTATGTTTTATATAATAAACGTATTTTTGCACCTTTCAATTCACCTGTGGTGAATATAGAATTGCTGTTTTAAGATTTACGTAGATGCTGCGTCAATGAGTCAAAAAACACGTAACTGTTATGTTTTGATATAATAAACGGTATTTTTTGCACCTTTCAATTCACCTGTGGTGAATATAGAATTGCTGTTTTAAGATTTACGTAGATGCTGCATCAATGAACAGTACTGGTGCGCAAAGTCAAAAACACGTAACTGTTATGTTTTGATAATAATTAAACTGTATTTTTTGCACCTTTCAATTCACCTGTGGTGAATATAGAATTGCTGTTTTAAGATTTACGTAGATGCTGCTCAATGAACAGTACGGGTGCGCAAAGTCAAAAACACGTACTGTTATGTTTTGTATATAACGTATTTTTGCCACTTCAAATTTACTGTGGTAATATAGATTGCTGTTTAAATTTACGTAATGCTGGTCAATAACAGTACTGTGGCAAAAGTCAAAAACACGTAACGTTATGTTTTGAAAAATAACGTATTTTTGCACCTTTCAATTCACCTGTGGTAAAAAGAATTGCTGTTTTAAGATTTAAAAAAAAAAAACGTAACTGTTTTGTTTTTGATATAATAAACTGTATTTTTGCACCTTTCAATTCACCTGTGGTGAATATAGAATTGCTGTTTTAAGATTTACGTAGATCTGCTCAATGAACAGTACTGGGTGCGCAAAAGTCAAAAAACACGTAACTGTGATGTTTTGATATAATAAACTGTATTTTTTGCACCATTCAATTCACCTGTGGTGAATATAGAATTGCTGTTTTAAGATTTAAGTAGATGCTGCTTCAATTAACAGAACTGGGTGCGCAAAAGTCAAAAACACTAACTGTTATGTTTTCGTATAAATACACGTAATTTTTTGCACTTTCAATTCACCTGTGATATATAGAATTTCTGTTTTAAAGATTTACGTAGATGCTTGCGTCATTGAACAGTACCAGTGTGCGGCAAAAGTCAAAAAAAACACGTACGTTATGTTTGATATAATAAACTTTATTTTTTGCACCATTCAATGCACCGTGGTGAATATAGAATTGCTGTATAAACATTTACTTAGATTCTGCGTCAATGAACAGTAAACTGTGTGCGCAAAGTCAAAAAACACGTAACAGTTATGTTTTCGTATAATACACGGTATTTTTTGCACCTTTCAATTCACCTGTGGTTGAATATAGAAATTGCTGTTTTAAAAGAATTTACGTAGATTGCTGCTCAATGAACAGTAACTGGTTGCGCAAAAGTCAAACAAAACACGTCACTGTTTATGTTTTGATATAATAAACTGTATTTTTATGTCACATTTTCAATTCACCTGTGGTGAATAAAGAATTGCTGTTTTACAATTATCGTAGATTGCTGCGTCAATGAACAGTTCTGGGTAGGCGGCAAAAGTCACAAAACACGTAAACTGTTATGTTTTTTATATAAAATACTGTATTTTTTGCACCTTTCACTTCACACTGGGTAGAAATAGAATTGCGCTAGGTATAAAAAGATTTAGCGTATATGCTAGACGTCAATGAAACATTACTGGGTGCGCTAAAATCAAAAAACACGTAACCGTATATGTATGATATAAATAAACTGTATTTTTTTGCACCTTTCAATTCAACCTGTGGTGAATGCAAAGAATTGTTGCTTTTTAAAGATTTACGTAGATGGCTGCCGTCAGATAGAACATGTACTGGTGCGCAGAAAAGTTCAAAAAACACGTATCTGTTATGTTTTCGTATAAACACGGTATTTTTTGCACCTTATTCAATTCACCTGTGTGATTATAGAATTGCTGTTTTAAGATTACTAATGCTGCGTCAATGTAACAGGTACTGGGTGCGCAAAATCAAAAACACTAACTTAGAATTTTTCGTACGATACACGGTATTTTGGGCAACCAACAAACCTGTGCTGTAGTGCGACTACAAGTTTGTCTGGATGAAATTTAAGTGCAAGGTTGAAATATAACAGTCACAGTTGTAATGGGAAAAATCGAACACCTATCTGAAATGTATACTGAAAATAAAAGTGGCAGTTTTTGACAGCTAACAAAGAGACTGCAGTTAACTAGAATGATGTTTAATCAATATAAGATCAACTAGCCCAATATCCAGGAAATACTTCATAGCAAACTGTTTAATAAATAGAATATTCCACTTACCAAATATCTACACTAAAGTCTTGTGACTTATCCAATGTTCTTTATAGATAGAGCTTGTCTGTGTGTTTCGACCCGCGGGGGCCCCCCCCCCCCGCTTCCCTCCGCCGTGAAATTGACACCGTAGATGCTGCTTTAAAATTCTCTAGCTAACTTACATAAAAATGTTAAAATCTCTAATCTAACTAAATTGAAGATCACAGCTAAAAGCAGAGGTTTGTCTGTTCAGAAATAGAACTAATTTCGCTGCGCTGTTTGGCCACAAGGCCGAGCGCTACGTCCTTTCCCCTATGAGACCGCGAGAGACACTGAGGCTGAAAACAGGAAACTCTGTTCCTAATGTAAAACGAGGTCATGTGGAATTTATTCCAGCCCAATCGCAACCCATACACCTCCCAGTTCATTAGTCGCACACACATCTCACACTGCTCTATTCTATAATTAGATTAGCTGGCCGCCAAAATAACAGGAAGCTCCGAAAAAGCCGCGATCTTAATAGATGATGCTCAATTTTTAGACCTAATTATCGAATGATCTGGAAATTTCGATCACCATAAAAACCTTGCCGATTTCAACTTTGTCGATAAAAATCGCTCAACACTATTTATTATTACACTGGTATATTTCCTTATACCTTACGCTAAATTGAAGGTATCCAGAGAAACCCTATAAAATAGACACACGACTTTTGCATCCCCAATACAAAAATTGTTACTGTTGTCTTCTGAAGTGACAGAGGAGCCTAGTGGCCCCCAAATGCACGAAGGTCGTGGACAAGTGTTAACTCTTCACCTCTTATAGCTATGTCTTTGAGAACGTCTATCTCTTGTAGCTTTATCTGTAAAATAAGAAGTTCAATGTAAGTGATGGAACTGTAAATTACATTGTAAAAGCATTTAATTGCAGTTTGGGTTTTAACAATAATTTTTGGTCAATACATTTGACTAAAAGTTATGTGATCTTTATTTTCTTTGTAATGTTAGCTTTGATCAGTCTCAACAGCTAGGTTTGGGAATTGTCGACTGGAACATAAGGGTAACGACGTACATCGTAGTTTGCTTATCCAGGCTGGCTTTTGTGTATAGACCCAAGCCTATCACAAGCTTACCAGGAGATCAATTGATAAAGGAAGTTTTATATCTCTGCAAAGACAGAATTTAATGTCCCCAAAGGTGTTGCAGTCCCTTCCAGATACTCTACAGTAAAGAAGTGTCTCTTGGGAGAGACTCCATTTAAGTTGCATGCTTGTGACTTTGTCTACTATGACTACTTTGAGCATTGGAAAAAGACATAATGATTTAAATTTTTAACTTTGAAATCTAGCGTGATATTTATTTGCCACAAATGTAACATTTTGGATCTTATTCATTTCAGCTCCTGATTTCTAACAATTCTATACAGATATAGATATAAAGTACATGGTCATGAGGGTATGAAGCATGTATTTTAATTGTAGTACTGATTTATGTTATGTCACTCTTACAATCCATCAATAAAGTATAGATTGCTATCAGCCTATGAGATGCAGGGTTTATGTTGACATAAAGTAGTCTATAGCATGCTGACAGATTTATGATCCCCATTGATGATTGCTCTATGTTCATTTATCAATTACTCCAGCACAGTCAGACTGTTTTGTGTCAGAATACTATTATTATTATTATTATTATTATTATTATTA
Organism: Phyllomedusa bahiana; assembly: GCA_025379985.1. Taxonomy (NCBI): domain Eukaryota; kingdom Metazoa; phylum Chordata; class Amphibia; order Anura; family Hylidae; genus Phyllomedusa; species Phyllomedusa bahiana. The sequence goes on from JAODAL010040775.1 coordinate 5,315, forward strand.
TTATTTAGATTTGTATTCACACAAACAGTAGCTTGTTGGTGTTTAGGTAGTAACAAGTAATTCTGCAGAAGAAAGCTCTATTCACATAAGTGTCATGGCTTCTATTTAAGAGGGACTCATGACAACTATCAGAGGTCTGTTTTTGAACAAACCACAATTAATCCTGACCGATTCCATGAAATGCTTAATCTCACCAAAATAATTAGCTTTAAACATGTAGGCAAAGGTGAATAAAGATTATTGCAAAATACATTGCTGTTTTGATTTTGCTTCCTGTCAGAGCTAGAGAAGTTCTTGTCTCCTGCTTGTGTACATAAGCTCCTGTAGCTTACTGACCATCTCTTTCAGCTCTCACTGTTTGGCAAGGAGGGTGATGTCCCACCCTTCTGTATCTAATCAGGAGCACAGGAGCTTGTTTATCTATTTTACTGACCAATTTTAACCCTTTAGAGCATTGTATCCTTGTGAATTAAACACTTCCATTAGCAATAGCCCTGTAACAGGCTCAGCTAGGAGTAGCAAAACTGATATGCCAATCACTGTTGTAGAACAGCCTAACCAGGAAATGCATGACTGAAGCTGATTGTGAAAGGTAGGCTACTAAAAGTGTAGAATGCACCTCATTTATGAACCCGCTCTAATGCGGGTCAAAAATCAGACGCATTCTAACGCATAAGTGTCAATTCTGGCACTTTGATAGTGGTTTACCTGTTCTATCAGTAATGCGCCTGTAATTGCCATACTGAAGCTATAAATCTATAGCTTTGAATGGTTATAGTGTGCCCCGCCTCCCGCACGCCTGGGGCATATTAACAATAGAACGAAAGGAGCGCTAGATGTCAGGCTGAAAATACGGCAGACTTCTGGCGCAGCCCCTTCATATGTCGCCCTTAGCTTCTTACCCAGAGGGAGTTTAAAAGGGTTATTTAGCTAATCAAAATGGCTTCTCAAATAACTTGCTAGTGTCTTCATTTATTCACTGCGATGTTTCCTATGCTAATTTGTGGTCCTTGTGTGCTTAGCTGAATGTAGCCTCCCTTCTATGAAGCTGAGCAGAAGCATTTCCTGTTACAAAGTTGTTTCCCTTTGCCTAGGATTAAACGGTGAACTTTGTCTACCTTTCATCATTAATCATCCCCTGCATCATGTTTCAAACCTCATGTTGAAAGGCTTAGGAGGCAGGACTAAAGCAGTGTAGCTTGACACATAGCTGTTTCCAGAACTATTGAGCTCCAGATCTGTACGAAGCTTACGAAATATTTATTTTTCACTAGACAGCCTTTTTAACAATTCTCTTCTGATTTGAAGCAAAAAGGGGTCCAATTTACATAAATGATTAGTGAGAACTAACCTTTGTAGTGAAGTTAAAATATCATGACAGACTCTTTGTATTCACAAAGAACTATGGTGCATATTTCTGCCTGCATTACCTGCATTGCAGTAATGTAATCAAAGAAAATAATTTTATGATCCACATATATGTCATTATGGATTAGTTTACATGTATAGCCATAGGACATATGTGAATATTTGGTGGAATATGCATACAGTCTCTTACATATTAGAGAAACTAACCAACATAAAAAAGACTGCAGGAGTAAGCCTAAATCGACTGCATGATGAGCCAGTTTATATCTTCCGATCCCATTTTACTTTAAATCAAAAACAGCATCCTATTTCTTAACTGAAATATCAAGTTAAAGAACAATGTGTCGTTCTAGAGGAAGAGAAGATTTCAAAAATGCTTTTACACTGGATTAATGAAATCAATAAGGAAGACAAAATCACTCATCTAGTGTAGCATTGTTCTCATATTTAATTGTTATATTGCTCCTGTATTTTTCTTTTATTTGCAGACAAAGCAGATTTGATGATAATGTCTAAGAGGTTTATTAGAAGTAATAAAATCACAGCTTAGTTATTTTTCTTTGTATATCCCCTTTGGATGCTATTATATATAGTTTTGTATACTGGTTACCTTGACTGCGGCATTTTACTTCATTCATTATCAACTCATTGATTTGCTCTCCCAGTTGCACTTAATTGTTACCTATTAGGAAAAGCAACTGGAATGTTTTGCTGCATACCGTAACTAGGTATAACCAACATAATAGGACTACTATAGCTCTGTTGTAGAGCTCTGAAGACACCACATCTGGTATACTGTGTTCAGTTTTGAAGACCTCTCCTACAAAAACACTTCACTACATTAGAGTTAGTCAGGTTCAAACTGGCCCAAATGGGAACACAGGGAAAACCTTGGTGGGCTCCTGGACATGGCAGGTCTAGGACCGCTTATCATGGAGTAAGTCAGAGAAAAGAAAGGAAGAAAGCAAAAGTGTCATGTGAAATTAGGGCCCAGTCATGTAACAGAAAGGGGTTTAGGGGGGGGCCGAAAGAATCAATTCCAATAGTAGGCTCCAGGAAGTTTTGAGGGGTTTTTTTATCGAAAAGGGTTAAAATTTTGGCCAAGGGTTTTTTTTATGGTGATCAAAAATTTTCCGTTTCTGCGAAAATTTAAGGAAAAAAATTTTTGAAATCATCAAATTAAGTTTGGGGCCTTTTTTGGGCACTTCCTGAAATTTTGGCGGCCCCAGCAAAGGAGATTAAGAATAGGGGCGGGGTGGATGTGTGTGCGACTTTTCCTGACTGGGTGTTTAGGGTTGCGTTTGGGCTGGAAAAATCACATGACCTCGTTTTAAATAGAACACGCTTTTTCCCGGTTTCAGCCTCAGTGTCTTTTCGGGCGTTCATGGGGATGGGGACCTGCCCCCTTTTCCTGGGGCCAAACGCTCACCCGAAATTAGCTATTTCTGCACGGGAAAAACCCTCTACTTTTTAGCTTTTGACCCTTTTCCAATTTAGTTAGTTTAAGGGGATTTGAACATTTTATGTGTTAAAGCTAGAAAAATTTGGGGGCAGATTACCGCTGAAAAATTTCATGGGGGTTTGGGACCCGGGGGGGCCCCCGGGAAAGGCGAACACAGACAAGCTCTATTAAAAAGAACCCTGGTAAAGTTCACCAAGACTTAGTGTAGACATTGTAGTGGAAAAATCTTTATTATTTAACATTTTGCTTTTGAAAAAATTTCCCTGGTTATTGGGCAGCCTGAACAAATATTGGAAAAAAACATCATTTCTAGAAAACTGCGGGTTTTTCTTTGTTAGCTCCCAAAACCCCAATTTTATTTTTCAGTTTTTACTTTTTCAGTAGGTTTAAATTTTTAAAACCCATTACCCCTTTGTGACTTTTGGGATATTTTCCACCTTCCCAATTTAAAATTTTAAAAAACCAGAAATTTTTTGTAGTCAGCACGGGTTTGTTTTTTTCCCAAAAAATACCGTGTATCGTACGAAAACTTTACAGTTAGTTTTTTTGATTTTTTGCGCACCCAGCACTGTTCTTTGGGCGCAAGCATCAAATTTAAATCTTAAAAAAAACAATTTTCTATATTCACCCCCGGGTTTAAATTTAAAAAGGTGAAAAAATTTTTCGTTTATTATTTTCAAAACTAACGTTACGTGTTTTTTGTTTTTTGCGCACCCGGGCACTGTTCTTTGCCGGCATCAAAGAAAAATTTTAAAAAACGCAATTCTTTTTCCCCTCCGGTAAATTGAAAGGTGAAAAAAAAAATCCCGTTTATTAATAAAAAATTTAACATTTAAACATGTTTTTTGACTTTTGCCCCACCCCGGCACTGTTCATTGACGCAGTTAGGGAAAAATCTTAAAACAGAAATTTTCTATATTCACCCCGGGGTGAATTGGGAAAGGTTTGCAAAAAAACTGTTTATTATATCAAACAAAAACAGTTACGTGTTTTTTTTAAACTTTTGCGCACCCAGCACTGTTCTTTGAGGGAAAGGCATTAGGGTAAATTTAAAACCCAGAAATTTTCTATATTCCCACAGGTAAATTTAAAAAGGTGCAAAAAATACTTTTTTATTATATAAAAAACAAACAGTTACGTTTTTTTTTGATTTTTCCCGCACCCAGCATGTTCATTACCCCAGCATCTACTTTAAATTTCTTAAAACGAAATTCTATATTCACCACAGGTAAATTGAAAGGTGCAAAAAAATACCTTTTTTATTATCCCAAAAAAAAAAAACAGATAAAAGTTTTTTGGACTTTTCCCCGTCCAGATTTGTTGATAGACACCTTGCAGTTAAATTTGAACCAGGCAATTTTTTTTTGATTGAGGGTTTTGAGAATAGCTGTGATTTTGCCGTTTTTTTTAATAAGAGATTTTCCCAAAAAACTTTTCCCCTTACCTTTCAAAATTTTTTTTATTTCTAAACATGGAGCGAAATGCAGGTGGTAAGCGACCCAAAGAGGGGGGGTTCCCACGGGGAGGTAGGGTATAGAGAAGGTGCTCCTTCCAGGGTGGCGAAAACACGCATCCCAGCGGTGTCAGTTGGGGGGAACCGTCGGCCCTGTCATCGCTGGGTCGGGGCCCCTTTTAAATCTAAGTAAAAAAACTTCGTCCCCAAATCTGTCCTTCAGGGGTTTAAATTGAAACCCTGCATCTAGCAGCCCCTTACCCCCGTCCTGGGCCAGTAACGGACCCCAAATGTGTCATCGCATACCCGGGCTTTCTGCCCAACATGAAGACCCCAAAGGGTCAACTCTTTGAAACCCCCCACTGTGGAAATCCATTTTTTTTGGAAAAACCTCTTTGAGGGACAAAATGGGGTTTGGGTAAAAGGGCATTTTAAAAAAGATAAAGGGGCCCAAAAAGGTTTTTTTTTTTCCCGGGCCTTGACGCCCGGGTTAATGAGGGCCATCAGAGGAGGTAAAGGGGAAGCCGGTAAACCCGGGCCCAAAAACCCCGGGCGCGGTCGGCAACCCCTGGCGTGCCCTTGGGCTTGTAGCCCGGGCTTCTGGATGCAAAAAGGGTCAGGACGCCCCAAGTCACCTGTGTTGATGATGATGTGATGACAAAAAATTGCTTTAATCCATCCTGGTCTTTTCCCCCGAATTTGTTTGCGAGGCTTCTTCAGTGGAGGGAGGGGGGAAAGACGATGGGGTAGTGTCAATAGGGTCCCGCCAAAAAAAAAGGGAAGGAGGGCGGTCGCAAAAAGTCCGCTGATTGATTCCGCCAGCCACGGCCCAGCGAAAACCCCCCCCCGCTTTCCCCTTTCCAAAAAGGTCCAGGACCTCAAGCCGGGGGTTCTTTGACCCAAGCCTCTGAAAAACCCAGGGGATGTTAGGGCCGCCTTTGCCGTAAACGCTTTAATTTTAGAGGCAAGACCTTAAGGGGTTTTAACCACCCCCAACAGGGTCTGTCCATCCCAGCGAATGAAGATTTGAAAAGGGGGAACCTTGGCCAAAAAGGCCAGACCGACCGCCGGGCCCCCAACCATGTCACCCCCTCTGTTTTCGCCTCCTCCTCCTCCGCCACCCCAAGCGTTCCCCCGGGTGCCCATGTTTCTCAGAGTCTTTATCAGGGACCCCGCCTCCGTTTAAACCCTCCACCGTCCCCCAAAGTACCACCAGCCCACCAGAGCCCCATCCTCCCCCTTTCCTTCCGCCGGGTTTAAAGGGCCCTTTGCAGCCTTTTACGGGCCTTTTTAGCGGGGCCAGCCTTCTGTTTTCCCCCGGGTTTTGGGAGCAGGAAAAACATTTTAAACCCCAAAAAACCATCCCAAACCCAAAAACCCTAAATTTGTGGGCATTGCCGGCCCTTTTGGGCCCTTGGAAATTTTCCCTTTCCCGTTGGGGACCAGAGGGGTTTCCCGCCCATCAGGGCCCCTCGCTTCCCCCTTTTTCCCAGTTTGCCGAGCAGGCATGTCTTTGCAGAAAACCCGCCCCTGCCCGGGCCCCACCCACGTGTCATCTAAAATTTAAAGGGCGATTTGCCCTGAATCTGTTGCCCGGGAAAAAGCCCATTCCCCCCGACACATGGACTAGAAAGCAGGCCCAAGGGCCGCTATATCTCTGTGGACAGCCCCACTGGGGTGGGGCTGGGTGGAGGGCTCTGGGGGGGGGACGGTGGCTCTCAGGTCGGCGCCCCTTCTTCAAAAGCAGGGGGGTGCGGGGCTTTTTCCCCCCAAGGCCCTCGGGTGGCATCACGTGCCCAGGGGAAACCCCAGGCCGTGTTGAAATTAATCGGGCCTTGGGGGACCTTTCCAAAAACAGGTCAGGAGCTGTGGAGGCTCTAAGAAAACCGAGCCCGGAGCGCTGGCTGGGTGCAAGAAACCTTGTCCCAGGAAAGGGGTTGGTGGGGCGATAACGGGCAAAATCGGGCTGGCCCCCCTTAAAGGGTTTGGGTTTTAGGCGGGAGCCCCATCCCCTTCCCTGGACATTTTCTTAAACCCTTGCTTTCCAGAAATTTAAAAAAGAGCTACCCGGGTCTGGAGCCTGTGAAAAGGGGGCTCGGGTTGGGTTCGCACTTCCCCGTTTCGCCCCCTGTTTTTCCTCCCCCCATGGTGCTTTTTGCACCCGTCAGCCGGCCCTTCCGTAAACCCAAATCTCATTTTTGGCGTGGCAAAAAGCGGGAATTTCCCACCCCCCCCCAAAAGTCCAGCGATTGGGGCAGCAGCGCAATCCATTAGCTATCAAAAGTGACACAGGGGCCTGACAAGCAGCGGGGGGGAAACCTCGGGGTGTTGAACCCCCCCGAGAGTGGAGGCGGGGAAAAGAGCTTTTGCCCATCCTTGCCAGTTTTGAAGAAGCCACAAAAATTGGGTTCAGTGGGGGACAATCCCCTTTTCGCTGGCTTGTGGTAAATTTAGTTCTGGAACGATCGTTGGACACTCTTAAAAACAACAGGTCCTGCCAGCGACGGAGGAGGGGGGCGGACCCCAGATGGGGGACACGGACCTTTCTCTCCGTCAAACCCCAAGGCCCGACGTTTAAACAATTTATCGGTCTTCTTAGGCAGTGGTTCGGGGCCCAGGCTAGTGCAAGGGTGGGCATCAGTCTCAGGGTGCATCATCTCAAGGGAAGTCAGGGCTGGTTTTAAACTTTTGCGGGAGGCAAAAAGGGGGAGGAGGAGGAGGGGGGTTTCCCAGAACCGATGTTTTCCGACGTCCCTGCCTTGGAAAGAGGGGGGCGGGGAATTTGGGCGGAGGGGGAAGATGGGGGGAAAATCAGTTTGCTAGCGCCCCCCCGACCCAAAAGGCTTGGGGAAACCAAGGCTCCATCTCCACATGAGTGCTTGGAGGCTCCATTTCCCCAACCCTGATCCTCGCATTTAAAGGGCCCTCAAAAGAACAACAGGTTTTTTTTCTTGGGGGGGGGCCAAACCCCCCGGATCCCCGGGTACAAAAAAAAAAATCCCGCACTTTCCCTTTCCCCCCCCCCAAAAAGAGAGTAAAATGCAAAGGGGGAAAGGGGGACCTTTTCTGATTGATCAACTGGAGGGGCATCTGTTGCGTCCCGTTCAGTTCCCCCAAAAGGGCCCGGTTTGGGAAAAAACATCGCGACGTGGGCAGCAGTAGGGTGCCAAGTAGGGGTTTGCCGGGGGCAGCAGGCCCCAAGGGGGCAGAAGCCCAATGGGTTTCCTCTGAAATCTTTGTTTACCCCCTCACCCAAAGCAGCAAAGCAGGGAAAAACATCCAACACACAGAGATCAGCTTTAAAATCATGGTGAAAGGGGCTATCTGGTCTTTAAAACGATGTTTTTGCATGGTTCCGGACCCCAAAAGACTCTGGGTATCCAAAAAGGGCGAATGGCCCCACTTTGGTCGTCAAGCCATAGGGGTGTTGTCCTGCCCAGCAGCCAGCGTCATATCGGGGCGGCCTTCAGCACAGCTGGGGAGGAGGGCATTACAGACAAACGCATCCGGCTTTCCCCCAGATAATGTGGATCGTTTGAATTTCCTCAAGATGAACAGGATGGAAACTTTGATGTTGTGGCCCCAATTGCGAGGTCACCGATTTGGTTTTCCATTTACTTCCCCATTCCTTTTCAAAAAGAAAAGGTCCTCTTTTAAAAATTTTTTTTTTAAAATTTCATTTCTTTACGAATTTTTATTCTCTTTTCCCAAAAAGTTCCTTTTTTGGTTTTTGGGGTTTGCGGTGTGAGGGACTGTAAAAGACCCGCAAGGTTTCATGGGGAAACACCCCTTTTTCCATTTTTTCTCATTTATTTAAGAAGTTTTCGCATTGTCAATGGTTTTTTAGGTCTTTTTGCTGTGGTTTCAGCCAAAAATCGGTCCTTTGGAAAAAGAAATGGGGACTTTCTAAGTGGGGGATTTCTCCCTCACAATTTTTAATAGTGGCTGGAAGTCATATTTATTTAATTTTTTGGGGGCATTTTTGCCCGTGAGATACAGCTATAATTATGGGTTTCCCTTTTGGGAAAAGAAAAGTGGCTTTTTAAGTGGGATTTCTCCCTACAATTTTTTAAAAGTTTGGCCCGAGGAAAATCAAAATTTATAAATTTTTTTTTTTGGGGGATGTGTGTGAGATTCGCAATAATCCCTGGTCCTTTGGAACAGAAATGTGGTTCAAGTGGGGATTTCTCCCCCAATTTTTAACAGGGTGGTGAGAAGTCATTTTATAATTTTTTTGGGGCATGCTGCTTTGAAATGCAGCAATTTCTACAGGTCCCATTATAAAAAAATTTGTTTTTAACAGACATTTGTTCTTCACAAAATTTACCAAAGGGGCTCAAGGGTTTATGCTTTTTAATTTTTGGGGGCATTTTTCGTGACATCAGCTTTTTATACAGATCCTATTCTAAAAAAAAGTTGTTTCTAAAAAGGGGCATTTTTTTTTCACAATTGACCAAAATGGGTAAGGGGGTTTTTTTCTTTTTAATTTTTGGGGGGGATTTTGCTGTGACATGGGGTTACTACAGGTCCTATTCTAAAAAATGTTGTTTTTAAAAGACCCTTTGTTCTTCACAAAATTTTTCAAGAGGGGGCAAGGGTGATGGTGCTGTCAGAAAACAGGGGGAAAAGGTAGGCACTGTTAAAGGACAATATTTCAAAAGGGCTTTTGGTTTTTTCAAGTATTTAACATAGCTATCAATTTTTTGTATTGAGACCCAAAAAAATTTTAAAACAATGAAAAAAAAGGAAACAAAGACCCTGGTGGGATTCCTCCTATTTTAAAAATGTGTTTTTAGAATTAACTACTAAAAAACTTGCATGTACAAAATAGCCCGGGTTAAAAAAAATTTCCCCCTGAATTTTTAAAAGGGAGGGGACAGGAAAACTTTTACCCGATGTAGGTTTTCAGAGACTGGAGTTGGAGCACGGACAGAGAAAAAAAGTACAGAGACCTTTTCCCCCGCACGTTTTAGTAAAAAAAAGGAAAAAAAATTTCCAAGATAAAGGGCACCCGGGGGGTTAAAACAGGGGGTTAAAAAAACCCGTATTTCCCAAATGAAGCTCAATTTTGGGCCAAAACTCATACGGGAAGGGGGGAAGCGGGTACCCGGTATTGACTTTTGGGGACAGAGGAAGGTGGATTTTTCACACTTTCGCTTCCCACTCTGTTCGCACCGGGGCATTTTCGTTTGCTGGTCTTTAGGGCATTTTAAAACCCGCCCTGTTAATAGATGAGGACGCCAGCCTGGGCTTTCACCCAAACCCCCGTAACTCCGGCCCTGGGTATGCTGTGGCCCCGGACAGGTATAGTCAAGGTCCAGTGAAAATAAAAAAGGGGGGTTTAAAGACTCCTTTTTCCGGCACTTTTTAAATGTTTGGGGGTCATGAGGTTTTTGGGGCTCATGTGTGGCCCCGGGGCAGGTATAGTCAAAAGTCCAGTGAAAAAAAAAATGGGGTTGGGAAAAACTCCTTTTTTTCCCGGCACTTTTTTTAAAAGGGGGGGTTATGCAGGTTTTTGGGGTCATGTGTGGCCCAGGGGGCAGGTATAGGCAATGTCCAGTGAAACTAAAATTTGGGGGTTGAAAGACTCCTTTTTCCCCGGGACTTTTTTTAAATGTGGGGGGTTTTAAAGCCGGTTTGGGGTCATGCTGTGGCCCAGGGGCAGGTATAGTCAATTCCAGTGAAACCCAAAATGGTGGTTGAAAAAATCCCCTTTTTTTGGAAAATTTTTAAATGTGGGGGTCTGCCGGTTTTTGGGGGCATGCTTTGGCCCAGGACAGGGATAGTCAATGTCCAGTGAAATTTAAAAAGGTTTGGTTTAAAAACTCCTTTTTTCCGGGACTTTTTTTAAAAAGGGGGGGTTTATGCAGGTTTGGGGCTCATGTGTGGCCCCGGACAGGTATAGTCACTGTCTAGTGAAAAATAAAATTTGGGGGTTTTGGGAAAAACTCCTTTTTCGGAAATTTTTAAAAATTGGGGTCATGCAGGTTTGGGGCTCATTCCCCGTGGCCCCCCGGACCGGTTTAGTCAATGTCCAGTGAAACTAAAATGGTGGGTTTAAAGACCCTTTTTTCCGGGACTTTTTTAAAAGTGGGGGTCATGCAGGTTTGGGGGTATGCTGTGGCCCCGGACAGGTATAGTCAATGTCCAGTGAAACTAAAATGGGGTTGAAAGGGCTTTCCCTTTTTTGGGACTTTTTTAAAAATGGGGGTCATGCAGGTTTTGGGGGTCATGCTGTGGCCCAGGAACCCGGTTTAGTCAAAGTCCCGTGAAAAATAAAAAGGTGGTTGAAAAGGGCCCCCTTTTTCCCCGGGACTTTTTAAAAGTGGGGGTCATTTCGGGGTTTGGGGGTCATGCTGTGGCCCGGGGCAGGTATAGTCAATGTCCAGTGAAACTAAAATGGGGGGTTAAAGATCCTTTTTCTGGCACTTTTTAAATTTTGGGGGGCATGCAGGTTTGGGGCTATTTTCTGTGGCCCCCGGGGCAGGGATAGTCAATGTTTCCCGGTGAAACTAAAAAGGGGTTTAAAAACTCCCTTTTTTGGCACTTTTAAATGTGGGGGGTTTATGCAGGGGTTTTGGGGGTCAGGCTGGGGGCCCCGGACAGGTATAGTCAATTTTCCAGTGAAACTAAAATGGGGTTTTTTAAAAGACCCTTTTTTTCCGGCCTTTTTTTTTTGTTTGGGGGTTTATGAGGTTTGGGGCTCATGCTGTGGCCCAGGACGGTATAGTCACTGTTTTTCCGTGAAAAATAAAAAAAGGGGGTTGAAAGACTCCTTTTTCCCGGCCAAATTTTTTAAAAGTGGGGGGGCATGCAGGTTTTTGGGGGTCAGCTTGTGGCCCCGGACAGTTATAGTCAAAGTCCGTTCAACTAAAAAAGGTTTGGGTTTTAAAAACTCCTTTTTGCGGCCCCCTTTTTAAATGTGGGGGTCATGCAGGTTTTGGGGTCAGTGCGTTCCCCGGACAGGGATTTCCCCTGTCAAATTCAAGGGAAAAATGAAGGTTCAAATTTAAACTGCCTTTGGCACTTTTTTATTTTGGTGGGTGATGAGGTTTTTGGGTCAGGCTGTGGTACAAGGGCGGTTTTAGTAAATGGTCTGTGACTTTTTTTTTGTGACTTTTTAAAACCCAAGTGTTGGGTTTCCTAAGATGTTCCCCATATCTAAATTTGGGCTATTTTTTGTGGGGTGTTTAAATTTTAGCTTTCCAGCCTTTTTTTTGGGTGTAATAATGAAGGTTTTGGGTTTTCTCTCCCCCAGACTTTAAAGGTCATTGCGCAAAACGATGCCACTATCAAAAAAACCTTTATAAATAGCGGCCCGAATCGACTATCGTCGATTCATAGCCAACCCCAATCGCTCAAATACAGGAAAAAAACCCCATGGCAGACCCAAGAATCAATCCATGGTATTGCCCTGGAAGAGTCCAAAGCATTCAAAAGAATGAGAACAGCACCAAAAAAACCCAGAAAACCCAATTGGGTTTGCTTTGACAAAGTAAGCCGAAAGGTTGACCCCCTTAAACCAACAAAAATTCCAAAAAAATAGCAAGTTAAAAACAAAATCATTTAAAAATAAAAACAAAACTTTATTCCAAAAATACAAAAAAAAACCAGTTAGCAAAGTTTCAGGCCCATTACATTGTGCTGTTTGAGAAAGGCCACTGTTTTTTGTACTTTTTATGAATAAAAGTTTTCCCTGCTTTTATTTAAATGATGCTGTCATCTAACTTTGCTATTTTTGGACATATGGTCTCCAAGAGTCAACTCCATTGGTGGGTCCCAGGCACCCTAGCCTGACACTGGTACAAGTCCAAAGATGGGTTGCAAAATGTCAAGACAAAACCTTTCAGGAAGTCTTAATTTGTATAACCTGGAGGATAGAGGGGAAAGAAGAGACATGAGCAAAACCACTAAATATGTTCATATGTAAACAAGGTTCAGGAGAGAAGTTATTTTAATATTAAACAAAAACGCAAAAACAAGGGGACACAATCTAAAATAATTTAGGGAAGATTAGAATATATTATTTTACTAAAAAAGTAGTACATTCTTTGACAAACTTCCAGCAGATATGATTGGAAAAACTATAGCAGGTGAATTTAAGCACTTGTCCTAAGATAAAAATAAAATGTAAATAATTTAGGGCAGAAGAAATGGACACATGATTTTCCTGCTGTCAGTTTATAATTCTATGTGGCATGCAGTTGGAAAAAAAAAAAGCTTTGGCTGGTCCAGCGGCTGTACAAGATGCACATAATTGAATAAAGAGGCATACAACTATAAAATTGTGAGAACCAAGAACTTGCTTTTCAATTATTTTGATGTCAGAAAAATGGGTTAGTACATGATTACATCTCCTTCCTTTGTATATTTAAGGTATTCCTTATTATCTACATTTCACATTAAGTGGCATCATACAAATTCCAGTTATAGCTCAAGACTCTGATGTCTACTTTCTTAGCATAAAAACCATTACATGTACAGATTGTTACTGTTACATATTTCCATTCATTTTTACTGTTTATGTTGAAGCCTTGTGTTGATGTTTTATTGCATCAGTCATTTTTTTCATGAACACTGTCTATTGATCAGAGTATGCCATTTTACGCTGTAAGAGCACTTATTAAAAGGTAATGTGGTTTCTGCAACTGTTTTCTTGTATCAAAACATTATTTGGTCACAATAAATGTCAAGGGCTAAATATGAACCTTAGGAAATTCTTTGTTATTGACTATAACACGTCTTTCTAAAAGAATCAGTTATATAGCTATAAACGCATTGCAGTGAATGACATTTCATAAGTGTTATGTCAAATACAACCAATCTAGCACTGCTTTTGTTCTTAAAGGCTTTTAAGGTCGCCATGCATCTTGTAGAATTGTGCTAGCTCTTATGATAACAGAATACACAGACATGAGCATTAGCAACAGGACTTATTTCAAGTAATTAATTCCCACATTCCTGACGCCATTGCTAATGAAGGTTCAGAGCAGTCATCCATCGTCCTATTGTTTTTATTTTTAACTGCAGCATTTTCAAGGGCATTTAACAATTACACAATTCAGTTTAAGACCATCATACAAGATAGATTAAGTTGTAAAGGAACATTAAACATATAATTTTCTTTCCAGGGAACTGACCAGTTTTTCCCATTACAGGTGTATATTTAATTAAAAGTTTTATTTTATCTAGTTTATCTAGAGCTGTTACCCTTAGGTAATGCACTAAATGAACTGCACTAAAAACTTTTAAACCTTCTACATGAAGACAATGAAAAGGAACCCCTAAAATGTTATGCAGTGATTAGGTCAGAGGTCTTAGACTCGGCTGGAAATATAGGTTATGCATACAAAAATTTGAGTGGGCCATATACCTTTCTTATTTGATTTGATTCAATACAATTGCATGTGGCGATGCCAAATATGTGTGTTTATGTAAAAAAATTAAAATTGCTAAATAGTGTGTGCTTATTGAAAATTGTTTAGCATGATAAACATTTATAATGGTGAATGGTTGTGTATGTTTTTTGCTTGATTTTAATTTGTGTACTTTTTTATGTTTTTACCTTTTTTTAATTGTCCCAATATGGCATTGGATTTGATCACTTGATTGCTGTTATGATACATTGAAATACATGAATGTATTATAATGCTGTCAGTCAGTCTGTCAGACCCTGCCTCCAGTCAAGGCCTGAAAGGCCTACATTACAGACAGACTGGAAACCATTATTAGCTGTCATAGCAGCCATCGACAACCTGTGACAAAGGAGCCTCTCCCTCTTTAAAAACTATTACATTCTGTGGTTGGTATTGACCATGGAATCTAAAAGGTTAATAGGTCTTTCTGTTGTCGAGGGTCGCAGTTGACAGTTTCATCTGAACAGGACAAAGACACTAAACTAAAGAGCAAACATGTGAATTTTAAGGTAACCATAAATGACATCGAACATCATGTCTGACTTCACTTTCAGTTGCTATAACATTGATCCTATGTTGAAGTGATAGGAATGTACATAAGACAGGATGTTGGACCAGAATTTAGGCCACAATTGGAGTGTTGCATTGCTGGACCACCAAGTTAAGCCCTAAAATTCTTTAATGTAGCCTGACCCTCACTTGGGGTTAGGGTTACAGTTGATTTTTTAGCAATTTCCAGATTTAACTATGATTAAAATCTGAAGCCCAACGCTAATAACTAGAATATTACTCAGTCAAATGGACAAAGGAAAAAATGGATGCAAAATTAATGTGATTATACCACATAACTACTATTTCTAGGATTTATTGCATTGCAACTTTTTACATGTGCTCTCCTCCAACAAAACTGTTGCAGATCTGGAACATGGAGAAGAATTAATGCAGATCTAGTAAAAGTAAATGATATAGCTATGTGTTTGCTATGACATATATTAGAAATGTATCATTTATGCAGCAAACATGTATCAAGTATGTATAGCATTCACTCTTCCAAATGGGCTTCATAATTTGTTTCCTATGTCACATACGAACACTAAGGCCAATTAACCTATCAATATGTTTTTGGATTTGGGAGGAAGTTGGAGAAAATGAAAAAAACACAGACGTGTCATACAAACATTATGTACAGGATGCGTCAAAAGTCCTATGACACACCCTTTTATTTCAGAAATGAAAGCAAAAATATTTCTGAATACCCCAGTAAGTAATGGGTGAAGGGGCCTATTAGGATATGTCTGGAACATGGCCCCTAACTTGAAAGCTGCAATACTGGGCAAGATTTTCCACAAGAAAGGTGGTCATGTAGCATATCAAAGAAGACCAAAATTCTCTCCAAAATCAGTTATCACAATCAGATTTGCAATATCTCTTGTGGTTCAAACATTATCAACACAGAAACTTGCAACAACAACTGGGAATGTTCCCGGTGATGTACAGCTATTTGACATGTTCAGTGTGTTGTCCCTGGGGCTGAACACAGAGCTGAAGGTGCTGGATCCAATCATTATGATCCTGCATGAGAAGTTTCTGCATTAATACCTTTTCCACCACAAGAGATATTGCAAATCTGATGGCAGCAATCGATTTCTGAGACGGTTGTGACTGTTCATGATCCAGTATGGCAGCTTTCAAGATGGAGGCCATGTTCCAGACATATCCTAAAAGATAGGCCCCCAACACCCTTTACTTGCTGGGGTATTCAGATAAGTAATTTTACCTTTCATGTCTGAAATAATAGGTTGTCCTAGCACTTTTGACTCACCCTGTAGATGTTGCTCATGGTAAAACATTTGAACAGTGTTATCCATCGTGCTGCCCTACTAACTAGGCACTTTTAGAGGAAATCCTAAGTATACATGCAATAAAATAATGTATGTATATTGCATAGTATTGATTTAAGATAAATTATCTGTACACTTTTTTCAACTTAGATTTATTTATTTATTTATTTATCTTATTATTGTCTTTTTATGGTTTTATGGCCCTAGCTGTAGTTAGACTCATGAATACATTATATATTATCTCATACAAATACATGGTACTAATATAAAGCAGCAATAACTAGTTTATTTATTTGTTCTTATGACTTATGGCAATGCAGTGATGTCTTGATGTAGTTCTTGCAGTCTCAGAGTGCATCTAAATAAATAACCCATCTGCAGGGTATTAAAAGTAAATGTACCCTTCACACAGCTGTTCATCTCGGTTTACCATTCCTAGGTGGCTAATATAACATTGACTTTAAGTGTATTTATGTTTCAAATAAGTAGAGAGTAAAGCTTTGTAGAATATATCCTTACATAATTAGGACAGAGTGTGTCATGGATAACGAAGAACTGCAGTGTATTTATTGTCCTAAGTTATGTACAGCATCCAGAGGGTAAGTAAAAACACCCCATATTGTTTATGCTCATTGATGAAGTGGAGAAAGGGGAGTAAGATGAAGGTGGAATTTGTTTAGTAATTAGCTCTGTTGCTAGAATTGACCTTGAGAAACTAGACTAATGCACTTTAAAAGGTTTGGTGGCTGCATAAGTTGGAAAAAATTGCATCATTGGGAAGTAGATAAAGGATATTTCCCTGTTCTATTCATATACCCTGTAATCAGGCAAAATGCAATCTACATTTATGTAAAGCTTTGACTAAGAATCACTTTATACTTAATATCAGATAATGGTGTCAATAAAACTTCTTTATGCTATTCTATAATTGGAAATACTCCAGTTATATGCAAAGTGATTTAGTATTAATCCTCAGGGCTTTAGTTTTCTGTTGGATATTGACCATTTATGTTACTTCATATTCTGGTGAACATTACAAACCCTTAGTAAATGACATTAGTCTGAAATTCCCTTACATTCTGTGGTCAATTTCATGGGAAGATGGTAAAACATACCCTTGAATCCTTCTGATTAAACAGAACTGCTGATACAATACTCAGCCAGAAGATTCCTTCCTCCCATGAGAAAACATTAAAATGCAATTTAGGTTGTTTTGTTCATTTATTCGGTGGAGCAAAATAATTTTTGTGTCACAGACACCTCCAGGAGTATTAACCCTAAACACTTATATTATCGTCAAACAGGCAAACCTTACCTATAAAAGCCTTCAACTATGTCACTTATTTATTTTATTTACTTATATAGCACTTTTATATAACAAAGAAATGTACAGAGATTGTCATCATTCAGATTGGTCCCTGTCTATGTTGGGGCTCTTAATCTAAATCCTGAACTTACCTATCTGTACCGAAGAATGGACACATAAGAAAACCCACACAAATCTGGGGATAACATACAAACTCAATGAATATATTGTCCTTGGTAAAATTTGAACTCATGATCCCAGTGCAGGAAAACAATAATGCTAACCAATGAGTCACCATGCCACATAAAAATGTTATAAAGAACAGGACTCAGAACAATATTTGTGGTCACCACTTGTAACCAGTCTCAGTACAGAATGTACACCATTTCTAACATCACCATTGTAACGAACTTGGTAATGGATCCGCTGGAACACCGCAAGGGATGGTGTAAGCCACGCCAGGGAGCGGAATCTAAGTAGGTCCCGGTCTTAAACTGAGCCCGCCGCAAGGCGGAATGGACTTGCTGTGGCGGGAGTCTACCAGGTCGCTACCCCTGACATGACCTGCCTGCGGCGGCGGCCAGGTATAAGCGTGGTACAGAATCGCGAGACGTAGGCGTAGTCGGGGACAGGCGGAAATGTCAGGGCAGGCGGCAAAGGTTCATAGTCGGTAAACGTAAGCAGAGGTTAGAAAACACGGCAAGACAGTAGATGCACAGGAACGCTTTCTCTAGGGCACGGAGGCAACAAAGATCCAGCAGGGAAGTGACGTGGATCCCAAAACTATATAGAGTCAGCGCCCAGCAATTAACCAATTACGCGCGCATTGTCCCTTTAAATTTACATGAATGAGCGCGCGTTAGGGGGCACGCAAGCGCATTCTGGCCCACAGGGGAAGAGAGCAGAACAGGAGCGAGGTCAGGTGAGTGGATGGGACGGGTGCGACCATGGCCAGCAGCGCAGCCTGCGGCGCCACCCGTCCCCGCCGGGGACCCGCCGAGAGAGACACGGGTGCGCCCGCTGTCCGTGGACCGGATCGCGGCGCGACCCGTTACAACCATATATCCTTTACCAAGCATAAATCCACTGAACCATACATTAATTAAGTCCAATTGTGAAATAGCCCAGCTATGAGCTCATTATGTGGAACTATAGCTAAGGGTCTGCTGGAATTTAAATAGGTAATATCCACAGTTCCATCTTCATCCAACACTTTTGTGACATAGTCAATGGAATCAGTTAAATTAGTTTGACAAGATCTGTTCTGAGAGAAGCCATGCTCTTTTTGGTCCAACAAATTGTTTTTAGGTGGTCAATCATGCTCTTTTTCAGAAATGTTTCTTTTACTAATGCAAATGTAAAGTTAAAGGGGATGTATCGCTTCATCAGTTCATATGTTTCAAAGTAATCTCATTTTCTCAGCTCTTCAAATCCAGGGTCGTTTGTTCTCCTCCCAGCTGGGTGTTTCTTAACTGAAGGGGCATGACATCATCCCCCCATTCACTGTTCATGTTCGCTTCCGAGTCACTGTGCTTTCCCCCCCTGTCTGAGTCCACATGTCACTGTGTCATTCCTGTGTCATTCCTCTCCCTATGCAGTCTTATTTTGTAAGAGCTGTTTACATACCACAGGCCTGCATTCAGTCTTCTATGAACTCAGAGCACTGATCTCTTCTACTCTCACAGCTGGAGGTTTGTTACAGTTGAATCCAGTCTTCTATGAACTCATACAGAGCGGCACAGATATGTCTCCCTTCTATGTTTATACGCAGCAGAATTAGGCACCGAGGCACAATTCTGCTGTTTTCTGATTGTAGAAGCAGGTCCAGTGTTACTGTGGAGCTGATAACTGTGCAGAGTGAAATGTTGCAGGCCCCATTTTCTTAGTGAGAGAGGCAGGAATGCACGCTCCCGTGAATACGACCGGGGGTCAGACAGAATGTAAATTAATAAACCCGTCAGCCAATGAAATGAAAGGAGGAGGAATTCGACCGCCACTGGAGAATAGTGTTTACACAAAACGAAGATAAGGGAGACAGTGAAAACAAGACAGCTGTGCAAATGACAACCAATTACAAAGTTGCTTGTTTTTACTGTCCCCGTATTCTGAAGACCATTAAATGTAATGATAAAACTCCTTTAACTAGCTGAAGTCTCTGGCTTTCTCCCTACTACCCTTCTCATGGATAGAAGCAATGTTTGTCCATCACAAAGCATCAGGAACATCAACTGTTAGTTCCAAACATGAAAAAAGAAACACACATAAAATTAGCAACTTATGCAAAACTCATTCTTCAATTACATGTGATAAAACTGACTGACAAGTCTGTTTTATTCTCCTGTTCCAGCAAAAATATTATCTTTAGTATTACAGGCTTAAGCATAGCCCTCTCAAAAGGCAACATGTATGATTTTTGATGCTTAGATGCCAATTTTTCTGTACACAATATTAGTGTAGAATGCGCCTGATTTATGAACCCGTTCTTTTGTGAATTCTAGCGCAGAAATTACAATTCTTGCTCAGGTAAACTCCTTTGAAAGTGGTTTACCTGTTCCAGCAGTAATGTGCCAGTAATTGCCGTACTGAAGCTATAAATCTATAGTTTTGTACGGTTCTAATGCGCCGGACCTCCTGCACGCCCCCCGAAATCAAGGGCATTACAAAGTGCCGCGGGTGCTCTGTAATGCGCCTTTTAGTGGTGTGCGGGTGATTTAAACCTATTGCGAATGTGGCTGTGCTAGATGTCAGGCTGAAAAGATGCCAGACTTCTGGTGCAGCTTCTGGTGCAGCTTATATGATTCAGCACCACGGACAAAGCTGTAATTTGTTACCAATTGCGCATACATACTGTGTAGAACATAAATAAAGATTACAGCTAAGAATAATCTTTTTTAACATATTATGTGGAAAATAATACAGATCCCTTTTTAATGCGCTAGAAAAAGACTGAGCTGAAATATAAAAGGGCATTTCAACCATTGACATTCATGGTGTAGGCATTTGGTTTGTCATAAAAATCTGAGAGATAAGACTTCCTACCTATAAGACCTAAGAGGTAGGGGGTTTGTTAACTAACTCTGTGCTAAGCAAAATGCCAACAGTGGCCAAGAAAGGGGATAGAAGAAAAGGTAGCAATAAAAAGTTATTGTTTGATAAAGACAACATCTTTTGCCTCACTGCTGTACATGCATGGCTACTGTTAGCAAATGACAAATACTCATGACTATCCTCATACATCATGTACTAATTTTTATACTGTATGGATTAAGCAACTAAATATTGTATATCTCACATCTGGTCAAGTAACTGCTGATACAACAATTATTCCCCTATGGACTTGTAAAAACAGCTATTTTAAGGTTTCTAGTGAATGAGAACAAGAACCTGCCATCACAATGCTACTGTTAGTTCTTGTTTTACACTTCATAATTGTACAAGAAGTCATATTATATATGGTGTGTATATCAGAAGAGTAGCATAATAATCTTAAGTTATGACTATTAAAGGATCAGTCATCCCTTAGATTTGTCAAATGTGGAGAAAAGTACTCAATTAAACAGTGGCACACCAAAGCAAGTTGTCATAAAATTATTGTTTATTAGCACGTATATTACATACAAGGTCAAAAAATATCAAAAGAAAGACAAACAGAAGACTGCAACAAACATGGTATAGACTATAAGGGCATGTTCCCACGGCAGTGCCGGCCGGTATTTGTCCGAGTTTGCGGCCGTACCCACGGCCGCGGGGGGGGTGGGGGCGGTTTTTATACCCGATTAGCGGAGAAAAGCCCACCCAATTAGATTTTAATATTACGTCCGGAAAACGGACAGATGAATGAACATGTTCAAGGTATTGCCGCCGGACCGCCGGCGGCAAAACCGTCGGGCGGAAAACCCGTGCAGTGGGGACTGCTGCACGGGTCTTCCATAGAGCACAATTGTGCTCATTTTCGGCCGGTTTTTCTGGCGGTCTGAAAAACCGGCCGAAAACCCTTGCCGTGGGGACATGCCCTAAAGGTATAATAGATAACAAAAACATAAATAAATGTAACGTACAGATGAAATTTCAAGGTCTAATAAGTATGCAAACATATATAAAGTACTTGCGTATTATAGTTTATATAATGTACCATCAGTACCAGTGATCATCCAAATATAATAAAGCATAATAAAGCAAAAGACAATATGTGAATTATAAAATAAAAAATTCTTTTTGTTTTTTAAAATGATTAAAAAGGCCGTTTCGTCTGGACTCTTTTAAAAAAGATTTCATGAAGACAAGAGGGAAGGCCCGTCAAAAATTTACGTGTCTCCCAAACTAAACTAAAGAGACGGTAGGTAGCCTCTTGCTCAGTATTGTCTGAGTAAACTTTATTTTTGGGGGACGGGGAAATTTTCTTTTCCTTTCCCGCTTATCTACATGCATTTTTTCAATGGATCTATTTTTGAGGGGCCCTTTTTTAAAACCCCAGGGAAAGGGCCCTTTAATTTAGTGTTAAAGGCGATTACGTTGGCTATCGACCCCCGGGGGGATGTGGGATGGGCCCGGGCCCCCATCGTTTAAAGGTTTTTTTCCCCAAAAAGGAGCAGCGTTTTAGGGAGCAAATGCCCAATTAAAGTCTAGGGGAGAGCAAAAAACACCTTCATTTTTAAACACCCAAACGGGGCTGGAGAAGCTGGAATTAACAGCCACAACAGTCAAAGGGAAATACCTGTTTACATTTTGGGGCACAAAAATTAAAGGCTTAAAAAAAGCCACAAAAAAAAAAAATTTCAAAAAACCAAAATTCAAATCCCTGTTTTGTCCCAAACAGCATGACCCTTAAACCGCATCACCCAAAATTTAAAAAAAGTCCAAAAAAAGGCAGTATGGAAAATAAACCCAAACCCATTTTACTTGAACTGAAAAATTGAAACCCCCTGCCCTGGAACGGAGCATGACCCCCCAAACCTGAAATGCCCCCCAAATTTAAAAAGTCCCGGGAAAAAAAGGAGCTTTAAACCCCCTTTTTTATTTTTCCCCACGGGAAAATTTGACTATACCTGTCCGGGGGCCACACATGGGGCCCCCAAACCCTTCATGCCCCCCCAACTTTTAAAAATTTCCCGGGAAAAAAAAGAAGCCCTTTCCCAAACCCCCTTTTTAAGTTTTCACGGGCCCATTGACTATCCCTTTCCGGGCCAAGCGAGCCCCAAACCTGCATGACCCCCACTTTTAAAAAGTGGGGGAAAAAAAGGGATCTTTCAATCCCCTTTTTTGTTTAAATTTGGACATTGACTATCCCTGTCCTGGGCCACAGCATGACCCCAAACCGGGAAAGGGACCCCCACTTTTAAAAAAAGGGGCCGGAAAAAAAAAGGAAAGTCTTTTCAACCACCTTTTAAATTTTTCACGGGAAACTTTGGGACTAACCTGTCCTGGGCCACAGAAAGACCCCCAAAACCCTGCATGACCCCCTTTTTTAAAAAAAGGGGGCCGGGAAAAAAAAAAAAGGATCTTTAAAACCACCATTTTAGTTTCACTGGACATTGTATCCCTTTGTCCTGGGCCACAGCATGAGCCCCAAACCTGCTTTGCCCCCACTTTTTAAAAATTTTCCCGGGGGAAAAAAAAGGGGGCCCTTTTCAACCACCTTTTTAAAGTTTCATGGACATTGACAATCCCCTTCCCGGGGGCCACGGGAATGACCCGGGGCCGGAGTTACAGGGGTTGCGGTGAAAAGCCCAGGGGGCTTTCCATCTTTTAAAACACGCGGGTTTTAAAATCCCCTGATGACGCCCCCGCAACAAAAAACTGCCCTGCTAAAAGAAAGGGGTTCCCAAGGGGAAAAGTGTGAGAACTCCAGTTTTCCCTTTTGTACACAGTCAATCCCTGGGAAAGCGCTTGCCTCCCCCTTTATAGTGTGGACCAATTCCCGGCTTCAGGGGAAAAAACGGGGGTTTAAAACGCTCCTGTTACCCCAGGTGCCCTTTATCTCTGCATTTTTTTTCCTTTTTTACTCAAGGGTGGGGGGAAAAGGGTTTCCTCTGTACTTTGTTCTCTGTCCTTTGCTCCATACTCCATGTCTCTGAAAAATTCTCATCGGGTCAATTTTTCCTGTACCCCTTGTACAATTCGAGGAATTTTTTTAACACTTTTTTTTTCCCATGCAATTTTTTTAAATTTTAAACTTTAATTTTTAAAAACACATTTTTAAAACCCGGAGGGGAAACCCCACCATGCCCTTTGGGTTTTTTTTTTTTAAAAATTGTTTTAAAGGGGTTTTGTCCCCAATAAAGGGATTGTTTGCTATGTTAAAGATCTTGAAAAAAACAAGTCATTTTGAAATTTAGTGCCATTAACAGTTTTCCTTTCCTTTTCCCTGTTTCTAAGCACCATCCCCCTTGGGCCAACTTTTACCTTTTTGGGGGAAAAAAACAAAGGGTCTGTTAGAAACAACTTTTTTTAGAATAGGACCTGTAGTATAGTTTCCATGCCCACAGAAAATTGGCCCCCAAAAATTCAAAACATGCCCATGACCCTTTTTTGGGAAAATTTTGTTAAGAAAAAATTTGGCTTTTAGAAAAAAAATTTTTTAGAATGGGAAAACCTGTTTTTAATTGCTGCATTTCAAACAGAAATGCCCCAAAAAATTAAAAATGATTTTCCCCAGCCACTTTTTAAAAATTGTAAAGGAGAAATGCCTTAAAAGGGCCCACATTTCTTTTCCCAAAAGGCCCATGATTTTTGCTGTACCTGACAGCAAATGACCCCCAAAAAAATTATAAATATAATTCTCAGCCACTGTTAAAAATTGTGAGGGGGAAAGGGCCACTTAAAGCCCATTTTTCCTTTTCCCAAAAGGGACCATGATTATAGTTTTTATCTCACAGCAACATGCCCCCAAAAAATTTTTAATTGACTTCTCAGCCATTTGTTAAAATTTTTAAAAGGGAGAAATTTGGCCACTTAGAACCACATTTCTGTTCCAAAGGACCATGATTTATTGCGGGATCTCCAGCAACATGCCCCCCAAAAAATTATAAATATGACTTCTCAGCCACGGGTTAAAAAATTTTTGTGGGGCCCAACATGACCCCAAAACCATTGACAATTGAAAAATTCTAAAGATGAAGTGAGTAAATGGAATATGGTTTTGTCATGAAACATTTTTTGTCTTTTAGCCCTCCTCACGGGAAAAACCAGGAAAATGAACTGTTGGGAATTGAAAATTTAAAAATTGCAGTAAAGAAATAATCATTTTTAAAAATAAGTTTTTAAAAGAGGACCATTTCTGTTTTAGAAAAGGGAAAGTGAAGTAGCCAGCAAACTTTAAACCCGGTGAAACCCCGGCCCAAATTTGGGGGCCACAACATCATCAGAAAATCCCTTCCTGATTCATCTTGGGGAAATCAAACGATTCCCCCCTTAAAAATTTGGGAAAACCGGGGGTTTCGTTTTTTCTTTTAATGGAAATCCCCCCCGGGTGGCTGAAAAGGTTTCCCCTCAGATATGACGCTGGCTGTGGGCAAGGACAAACCTCTAAGGGGTGGCGAGCCCGCTCGGGGGCCCTTCGCCAAATTTGGGGTAAACCCCGAAGTCTAAATTGGGGCCGGAAACATACAAAAACACGGTGTTGAGAGCAGATAGTCGTTTCACCATGATCTTAAGCTTTGGGCTCTGGGGTTGTATCTGTGGCCTGCATTGCAAAGGGGGATTGGGGGGGTGGGGAAATTTAAAAATTGCCAGAGGTCACCCATTAGGCTTCTGCCCCCCTTGCCCCTTTCTGCCGCTGCTCCCTACGGCTACTTGGCATCTACTGCTGTCCCCGCGCTGGGGTTTTTTCCCCGTGACTTTTTAAAAACGGTTTAAGCGGGGAAAGCAACCCGATGTCTCCATTGATCAAACAGCAAGGTCTCCATTTCCTGCATTTTACTCTCTATTTTGGGGGGGGGGGAAGGAAAGTGCTGAGTTTTGTTTTTTTACCGGGGGGAAACCCGGAGGGTGGCCAAACCCGTAAAATGTTGTTCAATTTTTATGGCCCTTTAAAGCAGGAACATTTGGAGGGAAAAGGGGCAACCAAGCAATCATGTTAGAGATGGAGCCTTTATTTTCCCCAAACCTCTGGATTGGGGGGGAAATAGCAAACTCATCTTCCCATCGGCCCAAATTCCCGCCAACCTCATTCCAAAGGGGGGACTTTGGTTTTTTAGGAATACCTCTTCCCCCCTTTCCCCCTTTCCCCCTCCTCCTCCACCGCTTCCCCTGGGACAGCTTTTAACCAGCCCTTTACTTGCCCCCAGATGATCACCCGGGGAGCTGAGGTGCCGCCTTGCACTAGCTCTGGACCCTTTAAACCCCTGCCCCAATGAAGACCGATTAAAAATTGGAAAAAAAAACGGGCGGGCCTTGGGGGATTTTTACGGAAAAGGGAAAAGGGTCCGGTTGGGCCGAAACTTGGGGGCCCCCTCTCCCCCTCCGTCGCTTTGGGGGGCCGGGGTGTTTTTAGGGGTCCCGATGTTTCCCGTATAAGATACCCAATGCTCATGCTGACAAGGGGATGTTTCCCCTTGACCATTTTGGTTTTGGGTTCTTCAAAAATGGGAAAGGGTGGTGCAGAGCTCCCTTTCCCCCCTGCCTCCCCTTTTCCGGGGGGCCCCAACACCCCGAGTCCCCGCCCCCCTGCTTGTCAGGCCATGGTCCCCTTCGTTTCTGCGTAAAGGCATTGCGCTGCTGCCACAAACGCTGGAGTTTTGGGGGGGTGGGGAAATTTCCCGCATGTTGGGCCACGTCAACAATGTGACGTTTTACTGGGAGGCCCAGCTGACGCTGCCCAACCGCCCCCAGGCGGGGGAACGGAAGCAAAAATGGGGTGCGAACGGCCGGGAAAAGTTGCGGGGAACTCCCGGGGCCCGAGCCTTCTTCAAAACAGGCCCGGTTCCCAGACCCCTTTTTGGGTTTTGCTTTTTTAAAGGGGGGGGGGGAAATTTTCTTTTTTGGACCAAAGGAAAAAAAGGGGGTTTTTAAAAGACATTTGGGGCCAGGAAAAGGGGTGTTGCCCAGCCCACCGAAACTTAAGGGCGGGGGCAGGAAAAATCTTTTGCCCGGGCCGTTAATTTGGCCCCAAAACCCCCTTGCCTGGCACAATTTTCTTGTCACCCAGCCGCGGCCGGTTCCCCGTTGCTTAGAGCCCTCCACAGCTCCTGACCTGTTGGGTGGGGCGGGGTTTCCCAAGGGGAAAATTTAAATTTTTAAAAAAGGGGCCTTTGGGGGTCTCTTTTTGGGGATTTTGGGGGGGGGTTTATGCCACCCAAAAAAAAGGACCTTTGGGGGAAAGGGGAGCCCTGCACAAACCCCGCGGGTTTTGAAGAGCGGGGGTGCCCCAGCCTGGGGGAGGGGCCCCCGTAAAACCCCCCAAAAAGACATCCACCCCCCGCTCACCCAGTGAGCTTCACGAGAGTTTTTTTGCGGTCCTTTGGCCCCGGCTTTACCCAGTCCATGTGTCGGGGGTGAGATTGGACTTTTTCCGGACACAGGGGCAGACCCCAAAAGCCCCTTTTTAAATTTTTAATTTTTTGACACGTGGGTGGCCAAGGGGAGGGACGGCCCTTTTTTGGCAAAGAAATGGGGCCCGCTTTGGGATTGGGGATTTGGGGGGCCCAAGGCCGGGGGGGGGGGCCCTTTACGTGGCGGAAAAAAAACCCTCTGTGTTTTACCAGAAAGAAAAAACAAAAAATTTCCAAGGGCCAAAAAACCTTGGGAATGCCCACATTCCCGGCTTTTGGTTTTTGGGATTTGGGGGTTTTGGTTAAAGTGGTTTTTTTATGGGTCCCAAAAACCCGGGGGAAAACAGAAGGCTGGCCCCGCTAGACTGGGCTTTTCTTTTAAAGGGGGGTGCAGGTCGTCAAAAACTGGCGGGGGAAAAAAGAAAAAGGGGTTAAGGGGGTGGGTCCCTTTGGGGTTTCTGGGGGGGTTAAATCGGGCGAAGGTTTGGGGGGCTTTTAAGCGGGGAGGCTTTATCCCCTTTATCATGACCCCGAGGGGACATGGGCAGCTGAAGGGGAAAGCTTTGGGGGGGTGGCCCAAGGGGGGAGGAGGGGGGGAAGGCCGGGAGACAAGGGAGGGGTGTTTTACAAAAAATGGTTTTGGGAAAGGCCCCTGGGGGTCGGTCTGGCCTTTTTTTGGCCAAGTGTTCCTCCATTTCCCAAATCATAGGATTCGCTTTCATGTGAAATAGGGCATGTTGGTGGTTGGGTTTTTCCCCCTTAAGGTTTCTTGCCCCTACTTTTTGCGTTTACGGCCAAAAAAGGCGGCAAATGACACGCTGGGTGGAAACAGAGGCCTTTTCTCAAAGAAGGCCCCGGGTTGAGAGGTCCTGGGCCTTTTTTACCGGGGGGATAACCGAGGAGCTGGGGAATTTTTCGCTGGGCCGTGGCTGGCGGAATCATATCCAGGACTTCTGCGACCCCCCCTCTCCCTTTTTGTGGGGGACCCCGTTTTTGAAAATTAAACCCCCTCGTTTTTTTCCTCCCCCCGTCCACCCGATGAAGGGGCAAACGCAAAACAAATTCCCGCGGAAAAAAAACCAAAGGGGTGGACCGCAATGTCGTCAAACCAAACATCATCACAACCAGGGACTTTTTGGGGCGTTTCCGGGCTTTCCCGCATCCGAACCCGCGGGCTACAAAAAGGGGCACTGCAAAAGGGGTAGGGGAAAAACCCCCCGGGAATTTTTTTCCGATTTTAATGGCTTTTCCTTCACCTCCTCTGGGTGGCATCAGTAACTGGGCGTCGGAGCAACCCAAAATAATCCTCTTGATCTTTTTAACAAACCCTTCCCGAACCCAACCGCTTTTGTCATCAAAGAGGTCTTCGCAATGGATTATCACAGTGGTGGGTACACGAGTTGACATTTGGGTGCTTCATGTTGGAGGGATGGGATGATGCGATGACGACATTTGTGGCCGGGGGGGAAACGGGAGGAAACGAGGGGGTTTTGATGCTAGATAGGTTGCATTAACCTGAAGGACAGATTGGCGACGAGTTCGTTAAATTAGACACAGGGCCCTGACCCAGCGATGAAGGGCCGACGGTTTGAAAACTGACGATCCGCCTGGCATGCGTGTTGTCGCCGCATTTGGAGGGCACCTTCTCTCGTTTACCTCTACCTCCATGTGCCCCCCCCCCCCTCTTTGCTCGCTTTAAACCCCTCATTTCACTCCATGTTCAGAAATATAAAAATTTGAGAGGTAGGGAAATATTTTTGGGAAAAAGTTTTTAATTAAAAAGACGGAAAAAATCAAGCTATTCTCAAATCCCTCTAATCAAAAAAAAAATTGCTGGATTCAAATTTTTAAAGCAAGGTGTCTATCAACAAATTGGACTGGGAAAAAGTGCAAAAAACACGATTGTTAGTTTTGTATAATACACGGTTTTTTTTTTACCTTTCAGTTCACCTGTGGGACTATAGAATTGTTTTTTAAAGATTTAGTGGAATGCTGCGTCCATGAACAAAGCTGGGTGCGCAAAAGTAAAAAAAAAACACCTATCTGTTATGTTTTGGGTTATAAAACCCCCGGTTTTTTTGGAAAAAAAAAACCTGTGTTTACTACAAGATTGTGGATTGAATTTAACGCAAGGTGGGATATCAACCGGGGGGAATGGGGAAAAGGGGAAAATTGAAAATAACACCTATCTGAAAAATGTAATATGAAATTAAAAGTGGAAAAGGGTTTTTTCACCTAAAAAAGAGACCTGCTTTTCAAAATGATGTGTATCCAAATAAAGTTCAGGCTGCCCCAATATCCAGGAAATATTTAAAAAGCAAATGTTAATAATAAAATATTGCAATACAATGTCTCACTAAGTCTTGGTGAAATTTATCCAGTTTCTTTATAGATAGATCTTTTATGTGTTTGCCTGCGCCCCCCCCCCCCCTGCCCCCGTGACTTTTCACAGTAGATGTGTTTTTAAAATTCCCCCCTAGCTAACTAAAATTAAAATTTTAAAAATCTCAAAATCTAACAAAATTGGAAGGATCCAGAAATTAGAAAGAGGTTTTTTTGTGCGGGAAAATAGACTAATTTCGCTAAACCCTTTTTGGGCCCAAGGCGGGAGCCCCGCCCCTTTTTCCTATGAGAGGGCTGAGAGACACGGGGGGCCCCCTGAACGGGAAAGGGTTTGTTTTTTTAAAAAGAGGGGTCATTTTGATTTTCCCACCCAATCGCAACCTACACACCCCAGTCTGACGTGCACACACATCTCACCCTGCTCTATTCTGTAATCTCTTTTTGTGGCCCCCAAAAAATGGGACAGGAAGCCCCGGGAAAATTTTGGCGCAATCTTAATGGGTTGATGTTTAGTTTTTAAACCCTTAAATTATCGCATGATTTGAAAATTTGGGTCACAAAAAAACCCTTTGGGTTTCAACTTTTCGATAAAAATCTAACACTAGCAAAAAGCATTTTCTTTTTATCATTCATTTTTGTTTTTTAAAAGGGGTTACTGTAGGAAATTTTTAATTGTTCTTCTTTGATGACCCCTACTTTTGGAAAAATTTTCTTAAGTATCCGAAATTCTTTTTTGGGGAAAAAATTATTGTTTTGGGTTTTAAGTTTACTCAATCTTGGTCACTTTTATTTTTAAATTATTATTTTATTTTTTTATTTTTTAACCCGGGGTTGATTGTATTTAATATATGGGTATTTGGCTTAGGTTTGTTCTTTTTTTAGTGAGTAAAGGAATATTTTGGGTCTCTTAGTCAAAGGTGCCTATGGGGGTCCCCTTTTTGGGGCTGTTACCCCAAAAATTTTGGAGGGGAAAAGGTAGTTGTATATGTTTAGGGAATTGATATGGTCATTGTTGGGGAATTTTATAGGATATTATTAAAAGTTATATTTTAGGTCTTACTATGTTGTCTAAGGTCCATACACCTTTGCGGTTTTCTAGTTAAATAAAAGTAGGTATACCCCCAAGGAATGTATCTTGGATTTTTCAGTTTCTCTACCTCCTCATTGATTAGGACACAGGTGGTTGTTTTACTAAAGTTGACAAGACAATAAAATATTGCAAGATAATTAGGACACATATTATGACATAAACTGAGTTTGCCATTTCTTTAAAGAAAAAGAAACTACAAATTCCTAATACAAATAAATACATACATAATACAAAAAATCATCTACTGTTGACAGTTGAAAGTCTACAAATAAAAAAGATACTATAATTTGCCTATTTGCAAGCTTTGTCATGATTACAACATTCATTTATAATAACATATTTCCTGCAATGCCATAAATACTACTTAAAAACAGACAGATGTCTGCATTAATGTGGTGTTTTTTTCGGGCTAGAACCATCTGGGTTTTAAAATTTAAAAAATGATTAATTTTTTAATTTTCTTTTTTAAATTTAAAAAAAGATTCATTCTTATGTTAACATGTGAGGCACAAAAAATTGGGGAGGGGGGGGTTACCCTGGTAGGGGCACCTGGGCCACATGTCTGAAAAAATGTTAGTTTTAAAAACTTTTAGTTCTAAAAATGTTTTACCCCTAGCAAAATAAGAAGAGAGCCCCCTTTTATTTTTTTATACTGCTTGGAAAAATGACAAAAGGGGGACTTTTGTTTTGGGTTTCTTTTTGGGGAAACAAAATGAAAATTTTTGACCTAGACGTTTTTACATGTGGCCCCAAATTTTGCTTCGGGATACACCTTTCTAATTATAATTTCATCCCGCCTTTGATATTTTAATAATCTAGGAGGGAAAAAATGAAACCATTGAAAGAGTGGGGGATTAAATATTCCCCGGGGTGTCAAGAGCCAGGTGATGGATCTGCTAGGTCAATACAAGAGATGGCAATAACCACACTAGGGAGCAAAGTATAAGGAGCCCCTTAGTATTTACCAAAGTCCACCACAAAGAAGGATAGACTTGGCTGTGGGGAACTCCCAGGTCGTTACCCCTGACGTGGCTGCTCGCGGTGACAGCTGAGGTGACAAAAAGGTACATAGGATACAAAGGGAGAAGGCCCGAGGTTTTGGTTTTAGTCAAAAAATTAAGGGGGGTTCAGGGCATGCGAAATGTTTGTCAGGGAATTTAGTAAAAAAGCAGTGAACATCCCGGAAACCAGATTCAAGCAACAAGACACTAGTATAGGGAAAGGAACACCAACAAACTGGAAGGAAAGACTGGAGTTTATTTCCCCCTTTAAAAGGGGGAGTGTGAGGTGATTGGAAAGGCAAGGGTTTGGGAATAGGGGGCGGGTACGAGGAGCAGGGCAGAAGCGAAGAGAGGTTTATTTAGAGGCAGTTTGTAACAACAAAAGGGCCACAAGTGTGTTTTTTAGTCCGGAAACAGGAAACCACGGTTTGGGGATGGAGATGAGGGGGATTTAAAAAAGATAGTTGAAAAACTTGGAA